>OY759269.1:33854194-34149194 GCA_963662155.1 Lamellibrachia columna | reverse complement strand
CCTCACACTGCCTATAGCCTTCGGAACAGACACTAAAAGCCGATGGCCCTTCTATCTGACATCTAAGCCAGAGGAAGTTAATAAAATCCCAAACAGGGAAATGGACGAATCTCCGTGCGCCTCGTAGAACTAGTGATCACGATCTCTAAACTCACTACTACATCCCAGTTTAGCTGTGATCAGCCGTCTAGGGAGTATCTCATGAACCATCAAACATGGTGGTCTTGTAAGGGTATCAAACGCAGCAGAAAAATGGTCATGCATAGTCTCAACCACAGCGTGGATATCTGCAATTACTACAAAGCTATTCGTTGTGCCATTGTGTATGGACTTTAAGTTTGGTTTTACTGGTTAGCCACCACTTTAGAAGCACGCAAACCTCGATATGTCATATTGCACTTTAAGTGCAGATCACAGATACACAGCCAGTGCCTGCGGTTTGATATAATTAAACCTTCGTTTATAAGAACGATGTAGAAGAGACCGACAATGCTAGACAGAAGTAATGATCCGACACTTGCGGTCCGGGGCGTGCGAAGCAATTCTTCGCGCATGGGTATCGCCATTTACCTTTGACTACAACATCATAACGTGCACAGCTGATAGAACTAAGGCAATGAGAACAGAAATAAGTTGCCATAGCTCCTGATACTAGAGTAGGACAATAAGTAATAACAAACAACGAAAGAAGAAACCATACAAGTGATGGAGAGAAACTTATACGTGGACCAAAAACAGATGTATATTAGATATTGTTGAAAAAAAGTGTACATTACATTAAGTTGTACACCCGTAAATACGCAGCAGAATGCTGCAATGCGAAGTCATGTTTCCTAAATTATGATTATACAATCACTTTAATGTATGCTGGTTCGCCAGCATGCATCCAGTTTAACCTACGCAAGCTCTACGTGGTTGGAGCCGACATATTTTTCGCAGCCAGTTAGAACACCGCATCAAACATTAAAACGAAACGCGGAATTGTTTTATTTAAACATAAACAAAACCAGCAAATCATCTTAATATGGACATAAAAATAAATAACCAATCTCACCTTTGTTGCCCAATACTCCACCGAGAAGAAGCTGAGCCAGAAGCAAGGCTACGACCACGGAGAGACGTCCCATTCTTGTGCACTCGTTCAAGTTGGAACCGAATGGGAACTCAAGCGCCGCTCAGCAATTGTGCGTGTTTAACTTTACGAACTCTCGTATTTATCTATCCTTCGACAGTCACTGTACCGTGGACGTCGACGTGCTTCATTTAGCATACAGAAAGCACGGTGACGGACAAGGTGGATGTTGGACAGGGTCATAAGTGCACCGTATGTGAGTATGACGCAATGAGAACACGAAGAATGTGTTGATTGCAAGGCGCCCAGAATAGAATTTTGTTGTTCGGTGGTCCATCGTAGAAGGAAAACAAACAAGTGAAATTCGGAAATTTGATACTAATCATCAGTTTTTCTTATAGCAAAGAAATGTCACCGTCTTCAGTGATAAGACCGCTTACAGGAAACGTTCATTTTAATATTCATCGAGTCTGACACAACGACGTCATCAATTGAACAGTTAAATCATATTTCTTGACACATACACAATAATGCTGGTCATTTTATTTTATTATATTTGAACTCCTTTTCACTGTCTTACTATGCACGTCACTGCGACAGAAATTTTAATTTATTCCAAGAGCCATACATTGTTATATATATTGGTAAAACTATCGAATGGTGGCGGCAAAAGTTACCACACCAGTCTGTAGCCAGTGTAGCTGTGTCCAGGCTCCTTGCGAGAGGTCGAGATCTGATCCGCTGTTTGATGGTGCGACAATGAATCGGTGCAGTGTTGTTATGGTAGATACCACGACTAGGCCCACCTTGCATTCGTCCAATGTTTCGCATGACGATGGAGACGAGTTGTCGAGCAGTGGGTTTAACAAGGTTTAACAAGGTTGCCACCCCAAACAACAAGTTCCTGATGGCAAGTGGACAAGGAAGCCACTGGCTTATCGAGAGTCCAACAAGTGTGAGCTTGTGGGGTTATATACTCGGCTGGCCTCTCACATTGCGCCATGCAGCAGGTGGTCTATCAGGCAAGCGCGACGCCAGTTTAGCTGCTTCTCACTCAGAGCTGGTCTGGATCTGGATTTGGATACGTTCTCGGCAAAGTCCTGCAAGGATATTGCCCCGAGATGACAGCGTGACTGGACATGTGACGTGCCCTATATGTGTATGTGCTGGTGAGGCGATACCAGCTAGCACTGGGAGCTGGTGAGGCGACACCAGCCAGGACTGGGAGCTGGTCAACGAGAGTAGGGTGTAGACACTCTGCTACTGTTCGTAGGGCAGCGTCGAGGCCAACGACCACGAGACCTGTGTAAGTACCTCTGCGCCAGACTTGGACACAGTACTCTGCAGGGGCGTGCATCAGTTCCATAGTAGATGTTCTCAGTGTAGATGCGCTCGCTTCCCATCCAGTGCCAGCAAGATGACAGATCAATGCGCCGAGTGCCAAGACGGTCAAGTGTTCACGAAGATCCGGGCTAACATCGTGTCCTATGTCCTAGGTCAAATGTTAAATAATAATATATAACATAACATAACATAACATGATTACATCAATTGGTATGGTGCGTTTTGAACTTTAACGTTCCTACAGTGAATGTGATATACCTATTCTTGGGCCCAGTAAACGTTTTGCTTGCAGCATAATTCTCAAACATAATATTCACGGAAAAAGAAATTAGGACAGTTACTCTTGTGTAACAAAAACAATATCGTTGTGATGATGACGTAATACCGAACCCAAATTTTAAGCACCCAAATACCAGTTAAAATTGTACATATTCCTCACCGTGACAACTGATTTATCATATAGTTTGCAGAAATCACAAAGTCTAACACAAATATGCGCACGTGCCGCGTCATGTATACTACAACATGTCCTTCTATTGTACAGTTTATGTACCGTGTAAACACGTGCACGCAAAGCGGTCAATCAAACAAGCCTGCGCAAAGACGTACAATGCGCTTTCTCTCATTGCAATATCACCGAGACGGTTATTGTGTTTTAACAAATTACGACAGGCAAAGAATTACGATCTGAAATACACCAAAACGATAATCGTAAAGAAACCACAACAGCTCTAACCGTGGCATGTAGCCCTCTTTAAATGCAAATAGTTTAGGTACAAAAGTCACTACCCCATCCGGACCCATAGGACAATATCTACATCTGCTCTTCGTACACGCCTGATTTTGACATAAACTGTCTAAATAAGAGACACGACTACTTTCACACCACCAGCCACTACAAAATCTACCGCCGAGCGTCGCCCCACCGACTGGTCCGACCCCTACACCAATGAAGACAGCCAGCGAGCTAAAGCGTGTCGAGATGGTGAGAACGTCAACAAAAGCACCAACCCTGTCACAACAAACATACGAGAGGTGAGTACGCAGCAGTGTGGTTGTCTGATTGTATGTTCCAACTGTCCACTTCCCTGTCATGGACGCAAATCAGTTTGATCAGTATTTTAGGTTCCTAGCCCAGGCCGAAAATTATAAACGAACTGCTAGTCAATTAGCAACACGCCATTTGGTTGATAAATTGATTAAGCAAACGACATTATGTGACGGTTCAACGACAGCGCCCACTAGAACACAAAATCGCGTCGGTGACGAGTAAAGTAGTGACGAGTAATGTTTCTGGATCCCTCAGCCGAGAAAATGAACGCTTTATTCACGCGCATATCACGAGAGAGAATGTTCCCCGTGCAGCAGTGCCGAGGGATCAGCTCCGGGCTCACACTGTGCATTCATTCCCTTGTGATGATGACCAGGAGCACTACAGGATGAATTAGAACACGTGAAACAGTCGGCGTATGAACTAGATCCGTCATATAACAGTCGTTTTTGCGATATCGCATATTCGGCTTACCTAATGGCAGCCCGCAATCCAGATCGGATAGGACCTTAATGAGGGCACATGCACGGGGTTGCACTCAAATCAAATGGCCGTTAAACTTATCGAAGATGGGAATCCTCAAAATCTTGCTGACGCCATTGAATGGGTTAGTCGCTACAGCGAAAGGCGTGACGCGGTCAACCGGCTCGGCTTAGCAGCTCCAGTTCATGCACCTATGGAAATCTGATGTTCTCTCCGAACTCGCGTGATCCCTCTTATGACGAGTTCTCGTCGCTCTTATAAAAAGTTGCTAAATGGTCAAGACAAATTTAGATCCAAATTTGCTTAATTGGAAGCAGATAAAGCACGTTACACCCGCCCTGGTCAGGTGAGTGGACAGTATGGAAGTGGTATACGTCAGCAACTGCCGGCTCGTGAACCCGGGGTCATGCCTCAGTTAGACTTCCTGCTGTGTTACACGAGTGTAGGGCATAGTAAGTCTGGATATAGGATTTTTTTTTATTCATACGATGTGACATAAGTGCATTTGTGCAGGGACATTGCCAGGTTTGCTGGAGGAAGCTGTTGAGAGTGAAATGGTGGATTTTTAGATGATGTTAATAGGCGGAAGGATATTTGTGATTTTTTTGGTCACTAGGCACGCGTGCGTCGTAATTCATGCCAATATTGGTCAACATTGAGGGGTATCGCACATACAGGCATATTACAAGAGTTAGAAATGTCTAATTTTGATAAAACTCGACCAGCATGTCAGTGGGGTGATGACAGCGGCTGGTGAAAACTTTTAGAATTTTTGATGGTTACGTTTTCTTATAATTATGCAAAACGTTAACATGGCCACCAATGGGAAATGTAACTGTGTAAGCATAAAGAACCTCGTCCACCATCAACACGGCAACGTACGGCAAGCCCGATCCTTCTTAGAAATGACTGGTTATTACAGACACCTCATTCCACAACATGCCCACATTGCAGAACCTTTAATTGCAGTAACAAAGAAAAACATACGTTTTCACTGGCGTCCTGCTGCTGGTCACCAGGTGGCAAGGTTTTAAGTAAAGTTATGGCAGCACCCGCCTAGACAGCCCGTTCAAGCTGTATACTGATGCACGTATTTACGCCGCTGGTGGCATTTTGGTTCAAGAAGATAATAATCATGTGGAACGCGTTATCCAATACATCTCTCATGCCTTATCTCCCACTCAGAGGCGATGGACATATGTCGAGAAAGAAGCGTATACCATTATTTTTGCCATATAGAAGTTAAAACCTTACTTATTCGGTGCGGACTTCACCACATACACCGATCACAAGCCTTCAAAATCTCTATTTACAAAACAAATGAGAAATACGAAATTGGAACATTGGTCCGTTCTATTGTCAGAGTTTGGAGGTCAAATACAATACACCAGTGGGAAACCAAATGTCAGGGCTGATTTACTGTCTCGCATTCACCAGCCTACTACCGCTCCAGTAAGTGTAATAGACACTAGTGCCCTGCGCGGGCCTAGAATTTGATCCCAAGCCCGGCCCGCAATTAGGAGTTAGAGTCCAGGCCCGGCCCAGGCCCGCAACAATTTTTCAAGCCCGGCCCGGCCCAGGCCCGCAAACTAGAATTTAGGCCCAGGCCCGGCCCAGGCCCGACCCAGACCGTGAATGTTTGGCCCAGGCCCGGCCCGGCCCGAGGGCCAAAGATGGGTAAGCCCGCGGCCCGCAAGCCCGCGGCCCGCTAAGTTTAGAGAAGATAAACCTATAATCTTATAACAAAGACGAAAAATAAATAAACTGTAAAACAGACTTATTGTTTTATTAAATAATAAAGGTCCATAGTGTGCTGGATGAGATCTAAAAATTCAGCACCACCAACTTCTTCAAACTTACGAATATCCTGAAGAAAAATAAAGAAAAACTTCTTAGTGTCATTACTAGCACTGACACCCAGTGGCATTTCCAGCAGGCATGCAGTCACTAGCCTGAGACAGACAGGTTCATGTGTGAATTAGTACAAGTGTGAATGAATTAGGACTGGGGAGAAATACCAATTACCAACTGGGTTTGGTACTGGATAGTGGGCTAGTGGCCTAGTGTGCACTTGGCAGTTGGCAGGTCTTTCAGGTGGGCAATGTTTGGAGGGAAGACCTAGACAATAGAATGTCCACTGGTAGGGTCAAAGGGTGATAAGTTGATGGTTAATCATGGATTGATTGCCTCTGCAAATATTTCTAAAGTAAACATTTGGGGCTGGCTACTTCCAGCCAAGTGAACTTATGGGGTCATTAGATTCCATGCAAGATCTCAATTTGCAACTATATAATACTAAAGAAATAATTTTAAGCATTCATTAAACGGAATTACAATTTATAATAAGTTTTTATTAAAAAAAATAAAGTAATAATCGGTGTTTTGTATGAATATTTTTATTATGTCCAGGCCCAGCCCAGGCCCGGCCCGGCCCGGCCCGGCCCGCTCACACTAGGCCCAGGCCCGGCCCAAGCCTGATGTGTTTAAATTGTTTTCAGCCCAGGCCCGGCCCGGGCCCGCAGTATGTAGGCCCAGGCCCGGCCCGGCCCGCGAAATTATGTAGAGGCCCGGCCCGGCCCGCGGACTGCGGGCCGGGCCGGGCTTGGACCAAAAGCCCTGCCCGCGCAGGGCACTAATAGACACGGATGATTGGGATCTCCAGAAGCGTTTCCCGATCAAATTATCTCTGATACGCTTCCGTTGGTACACAATGGATTAAGAATGGATAAGATACGGACAAACCAAGAACTTGAATTCCGAGCGGACTGCCTGACTGCCCTGACCGATGAGTCTGATTACACATTGATCGACGACGTTTTGTACAGCATGGTCCGTCGAAATCCAACTGTCCCGGCTTACCCTAGACTTGTCCTCCCGCCGCATTTAGGGACGCCGTAATTATGAAGGCGCACAAATAAGTAGGGTATAATGTCAGTTTCTAAGACTTTTCATCGGGTCCTAGAGGCACATGTTTGGAGGGGAATGCGCCGATACATTCAAACACGTGTAGCACTATGTCCAGTTTGCCAGGCTCACTCTGGAAAGGTAGATAGGGTCGCTACGGGAGAAATGCCAATACCAGCTTATCCCATGCAAATGACCGGTGCTGATTTAATCGGGCCGTTTCTCCCGTCCCCAGCAGGGAATCGTTATGTCTTAACGATAATTGATCATTTCACTGGTTGGGCTGAAGCTATTCCTCTCCCCGACAAAACTAACGTCAGCGTGTGGCATTCATTTGCAAATCGTTCCTTCCCCATTCATGTATATCCAGAAATGTTGTGTATCGACAGGGGTCTAGAATTCGGTGCCCAGGCCTGGAAAAAATATCTTACAGATGGAGGTATCGATCATAGAAAAACAACCAACGTCATCCCCAGTCGAACGGTAAGACAGAACGCATTAACCGTACATTTAAAGAAATGTTAACTAAATTAGTTAATAAATAGGCTATACAGTCTGAAAAAACAAGATCGCTGACGCACTGAAAGCTTTATATTATAGGTCCAGTGTCAGTTCAGTTACTGGATATGCGCCCTTCTGTCTGTTATATGGACAACGGAATCGGATGTCGCTGTCAAAACTGTTAAAGGTTAGTCAGACACGTTACTTCGCAAATCGTCTCCATGATCTGGTCAGTGCTTTTAAGCTCGCCAGAGAACACACAACAGATAGTCAGCGTCATAATAGAGAACGTTTGCAGCGCCGCGCAAATGCAAAGGACATTCCGGTCGGCGATACGGTAGTTGCCAAGGCTGGAGAAAGAGTAATTTTTACTAGCTGGTGGGACACACAGTATAAGGTTTATCGGGTAAGGGGTAGCACATTATGGATAAAACACCAAACTTCAGGCGACACACGCAAATTCCATCGCGAAAAATGCCGCCTAGTCGACCCGTAAACAAATAAGGTCACGTCCCTCGGGAACGTTTGACGTCATTCGTACGCTGCCTGGTCAAGCCAGCTCGCAGGGAGGGGGGATTGGCGAAGACCCTCCTCAGCTGACTCCGCCAGCAGATAAAGCCGCGCCGTCGAATGAGTATCCCACAGAGGTTTCTTCACAAGCTGTTAATTACCATTTGGACACCCCGCCTGGAGAGCCTTACCAGTTTTCCTGGTTATCAAATTGGACACGTTAACCACGTAAGCGGCTCCCAAGGGGTCCCACATCCAATGGAATGTTTACGCTGGCCACTTAATGTGGTTGAATTTCGTGCTTGTATCTCTTTTGAATTGTTGTAGAATAATTGTCGATTACTTGATAATCCGAAAACCGCAGCTGTTCGCCGCCAAACCCAAGGTTTCTCGTCGACCCGCGCCATTCTCGATGCCCACCGGAGCCTCATTTCAAATGAACCAACTTCTTTTGCAACAGCTGGTTTTATCCTTCCGCAGAGTGCTTGCCTGATAATCGTAATACCTAACATCGTTCTGTTATAACGTGATATTGTCACTGGACATTGAATTATAGGACATCTACGTGGGTTCTTCCCGGTCATCTATCCGGAAGGAGAATGATGGATGGGGCGACTGGCAACAATACTGCGACATTAAAACGTGTTTGCTATGAAAATAGCCGGACTTGGACTTCTGCTTCAGAGACAGTAAGTGAGTCTGTTCATTTCCACTTCCGTGAATCGGCCAGTGATGAAAGTGGTTGCTGAACTTAGTAGGTATGGTCTTGAGTTAGTGGCGGATTCATTGAAGTGGGGGAGGTGAGTTAGACTCACGAAATAGTAGTAGAACAGCCTAATTACAATAAGGCCAGTTGACTACAACATATTGCATTAATACACATGCAATGATCGACTAGCGGGTGTATTTTGGCGATTTTTAATGTAAACATGGTTATTGCTATAACATTTAAGCCAAACTTTCTTGTCGTTTCTGGACAGTTTTCTAAGGAAGTGAACTGACCGTGAAATTCCGCAACAGAAATAGAGACACATTTGTTCTTTCAGAGCAAATGCGCCATCGATGCAATCAACGACACTAGCAACACCGTCGTAGACGCGCTGACAACATTTGCGTCGCTTGTGTCCTCGTCGTTTACATATTTCTATTAAGGAACTGTTACCCATCGTTTTAGCTGTGAACTGCTGGGGCTCCATATTTTAGGTTGTTTCCCGACAAATTGGTTAGCAGTACATATTTCTATTAAGGAACTGTTACCCATCGTTTTAGCTGTGAACTGCTGGGGCTCCATATTTTAGGTTGTTTCCCGACAAATTGGTTAGCAGTACATATTTCTATTAAGGAACTGTTACTCATCGTTTTAGCTGTGAAATCCTGGGGCTCCATATTTTAGGTTGTTTCCCGACAAATTGTTTAGCAGTACATATTTCTATTAAGGAACTGTTACCCATCGTTTTAGCTGTGAACTGCTGGGGCTCCATATTTTAGGTTGTTTCCCGACAAATTGGTTAGCAGTACATATTTCTATTAAGGAACTGTTACCCATCGTTTTAGCTGTGAACTGCTGGGGCTCCATATTTTAGGTTGTTTCCCGACAAATTGGTTAGCAGTACATATTTCTATTAAGGAACTGTTACCCATCGTTTTAGCTGTGAACTGCTGGGGCTCCATATGTTAGGTTGTTTCCCGACAAATTGGTTAGCAGTACATATTTCTATTAAGGAACTGTTACTCATCGTTTTAGCAGTGAAATCCTGGGGCTCCATATTTTAGGTTGTTTCCCGACAAATTGGTTAGCAGTACATATTTCTATTAAGGAACTGTTACCCATCGTTTTAGCTGTGAACTGCTGGGGCTCCATATTTTAGGTTGTTTCCCGACAAATTGGTTAGCAGTACATATTTCTATTAAGGAACTGTTACCCATCGTTTTAGCTGTGAACTGCTGGGGCTCCATATTTTAGGTTGTTTCCCGACAAATTGGTTAGCAGTACATATTTCTATTAAGGAACTGTTACCCATCGTTTTAGCTGTGAACTGCTGGGGCTCCATATTTTAGGTTGTTTCCCGACAAATTGGTTAGCAGTACATATTTCTATTAAGGAACTGTTACCCATCGTTTTAGCTGTGAACTGCTGGGGCTCCATATTTTAGGTTGTTTCCCGACAAATTGGTTAGCAATACATATTTCTATTAAGGAACTGTTACCCATCGTTTTAGCTGTGAACTGCTGGGGCTCCATATTTTAGGTTGTTTCCCGACAAATTGGTTAGCAGTATATATTTCTATTAAGGAACTGTTACCCATCGTTTTAGCTGTGAACTGCTGGGGCTCCACATTTGCCAATCGCCGTGTCCTGTTCTTTTCGGACAACACCGCAGTGGTAGATGTGATAAACAAACAAACAAACAAACAAACAAACAGCTAAAGATGTTAGCTTGATGGAGCTTATTAGAGAGCTGGTGGTCCTGTGTATATCCCACAACATTTGCTTTCGAGCAAAACACATTCCGGGTAAGACGAACGTGGTCGCAGATTACATTTCTCGGTTGCAGGACAAGGCAAAGGTAGCACAACCAACACTCACTCCAGACAAGGTGCCACTTCCTATTCATTGGCTGTCTTGGGGAAAGGTTCAGTAACAACCATTGAGCAGGCCAACACTCCTCGTACTAGAGCAAGATATCGCAGCAACTGGCGACATTTTGTGAATTTCTGTCAACACCTTAAAGAGGGCAAGCGCCGATTTCTCGCTGCTTCTCCCTGGTTTGTTAGATGTTTCTGTGAGGCCCTTTATAAGGAAGGGAAGGCACCTAATACAATTCGTACATATTTAGCTGCTATTGCGGATGTGCATAAATCAGCGGGTTTTGTTGACCCAACATCCGACTACCTGGTCACCAAGTACATGCGTGGCATTGCTAAGCATCGTCCAAGTAGAGATACACGCAGATCTATCTCTACACGTGATTTGAAGACTAGATAAAGCGCTATCACTAACTGGGTGCACTACTTTCACGCCCGCTTTAGTTAAAGCCATATTTACGTTAATGTTCTTTGCTTTTGTCCGGATCAGCGAGGTAACAAAAGGGGACCATAACATCAACATGAATCAATGTCGTATAGTGAAGTCAAAGCTTAAACTCATTGTGTTGTCGTACAAGCAATAGTACAGGCCGCCCTTTCAATCTGGACATTCACCCCACAGGTGGCAGCACATGCCCTCACAGGTTGCTGCGTGAATATGTGAATTTACGGGGCCATGATGGTGGGCCTTTGATCAGGTTCTCTGACAAACTTCCTCTGTCTCGATCATATTTTTCTAGTATGTTGAGGAAAGCTGCAGCAGTTGCTAAGCTTAACTCAACACAGATCTCCCCTCACTCTTTCCGTATTGGTGCCACTACTAGGGCTGCGAAAAAGGGTTTCAGTACCCAACAAAGTAGGGCAATGGGTCGATGACGCTCGACCTTGTCCAGTAGTTACATTAGAATTAAATTCTTTGTTTCTCCCTCTAAGAAGCCATAATTGCATGATCCAGTCTTGCTGTTGGACTTTTTCTGCCGAGTTTTGTTGGCATTGTTTCAGTGGCTCCTAAACATGCACCCATGAAGTGATGGCAGTCTACACAACCCGAAGTGATAAGCTTACGGCTCGTCAGATGGTTGGACGTGGCGCTGATTGTGAGGCGGTAGGTGCTTGGTCCATCTGCTCGTGAGTCGATGTCACTGGATTGTGTACTTAGTTGGTGACGTTTAAGAGTACAAATGTTTATTGGTCATGTTATTGTTTGACATTAGAATACCAATTGAATTTATGTGCCTGACGCTTCGCCTGTGGTGGGGTAGTCTCCGTCGTGCCGGGGGAGGTGGGGGATCGAGTACCCCAGCTTTTCTGTTTGTACATGTATGTGTATGGTTAATCCACTTTGTTATTACGCCCCTACTATATAACTTACAGACAATCGTAATGTGATTATCACACCCATGTAAAGGTTTTTTTGGCATTCCATGCCTATTATTAATACGGTATTAAATCAATGGAATGCCATTTTTCGCTGATACATGTTTCCAGTTATGACTGATATTTACAGAAACTAGCTCAGGCTCTACGCCAGTTTAATAAAATAATTCAACAGATTTAGTAGGGAGATTTTTATTAATGACATAAAACTCAGGCATGCGAAATGCAACGTTGTCCAAAGACGAAATAACTTTTTGCGTGCAAGTCGGGGTCCGCCGAGCAGATACATATGCAAGCGAGGCATGCAGACAGTATTTGGTGGCGCCCCCTCTATTATTAGCCTTAACTAGAAGTCCAGACAGGGCAACTTGACCAGTAATCACAAGGTGGCGCAAATGGTATCGGCCAATGTTGACATGTGGCCCCGCTATAGCAGGTGATTGGTCGGTAGCGACTTTGTGCTGGACGAGAGGTATTTAAAATTCAGTTGCCGTTTCTGCATCGCACAGTAAGCAACGTCCGTTTCCTCTCCGTTTGAAAATCCCATCCACCTTCCCTAATATTGCGTTAACAGTTGTTACCCAGCTGTTATCTAATAAACCAGGTTGTGCATTATGTGCAGATACACTACGAAACACTGAAGACATCGAGGTAGTTCACACAGTTTTTTGTTTTTTTGACGCTTTTTTTCTGTTTAGTTTGGTACACCAGGTTTTGCATTAACGCTTTTCCCTCCATTGAGTTTTCAGTAGTGTACACAGGGTTTTTAGTGCGGGTACGTTTTACGAGTACATTTTGTTTGGCTGTTTGGCGCTATGTGATGTGTTAGTACAATCGTAATGTGATTGTCACTCCCATATAAGGGGTTTTCGGCATTCCATGCATATTATTAATACGATAATAAATAAATGGAATGCCATTTTTCGCTCATACATGTTTCCAGTTATGACTGATATTTACATAAACTAGCTCAGGCTCCACGCCAGTTTATTAAGAACAAGTCATCAGATTTAGTAGGGAGACTTTTATTAATGACACAAGAAGCAGGCGAAAAATATAAGACGAGCAGAATCACTGCCTATATTTAAAAATTTACTGAAAACCTTTCAATTTAGGTGTATACACTTCAACCGATGACTAATTGTGAATAAGGACACATGTATTTCATGCATTTATCATAATTATTTAATAATTTATTTTACCTATTTATTATATATTAATATTCTTTATTAATCTTTATCTAATACTCTATTTTTATTATATATGTTTAACTATAATATTATATATATATATTTTTTTTGACTGCATGCTTGTTTTTATGCGTCTATGAACGGGCTGGTCCCAGAGATATGCCGCTTTATAAATGTTTGCAATATTAATCATAATGTCGGCCACACAAAACTAAATGTGAATGGAGTATTGTCGAGCTGTGGCACTGGTGCGTTGCAGTGGGGGCATGGTGTAGTGCTGGTGCATGGCAGTGGAGGCATGGTGTAGTGCTGGTGCATGGCAGTGGAGGCATGGTGTAGTGCTGGTGCATGGCAGTGGAGGCATGGTGTAGTGCTGGTGCGTGACAGTGGAGGCATGGTGTAGTGCTGGTGCATGGCAGTGGAGGCATGGTGTAGTGCTGGTGCATGGCAGTGGAGGCATGGTGTAGTGCTGGTGCATGGCAGTGGAGGCATGGTGTAGTGCTGGTGCATGGCAGTGGAGGCATGGTGTAGTGCTGGTGCATGGCAGTGGAGGCATGGTGTAGTGCTGGTGCATGGCAGTGGAGGCATGGTGTAGTGCTGGTGCATGGCAGTGGAGGCATGGTGTAGTGCTGGTGCATGGCAGTGGAGGCATGGTGTAGTGCTGGTGCATGACAGTGGAGGCATGGTGTAGTGCTGGTGCATGGCAGTGGAGGCATGGTGTAGTGCTGGTGCATGGCAGTGGAGGCATGGTGTAGTGCTGGTGCGTGGCAGTGGAGGCATGGTGTAGTGCTGGTGCATGGCAGTGGAGGCATGGTGTAGTGCTGGTGCGTGGCAGTGGAGGCATGGTGTAGTGCTGGTGCGTTGCAGTGGAGGCATGGTGTAGTGTTGGTGCATGGCAGTGGAGGCATGGTGTAGTACTGGTGCGTTGCAGTGGAGGCATGGTGTAGTGCTGGTGCATGGCAGTGGAGGCATGGTGTAGTGCTGGTGCATGGCAGTGGAGGCATGGTGTAGTGCTGGTGCATGGCAGTGGAGGCATGGTGTAGTGCTGGTGCATTGCAGTGGAGGAATGGTGTAGTGCTGGTGCGTTGCAGTGGAGGCATGGTGTAGTGTTGGTGCATGGCAGTGGAGGCATGGTGTAGTACTGGTGCGTTGCAGTGGAGGCATGGTGTAGTGCTGGTGCATGGCAGTGGAGGCATGGTGTAGTGCTGGTGCATGGCAGTGGAGGCATGGTGTAGTGCTGGTGCATGGCAGTGGAGGCATGGTGTAGGGCTGGTGCATTGCAGTGGAGGAATGGTGTAGTGCTGGTGCGTGGCAGTGGAGGCATGGTGTAGTGCTGGTGCGTGGCAGTGGAGGCATGGTGTAGTGCTGGTGCATGGCAGTGGAGGCATGGTGTAGTGTTGGTGCATGGCAGTGGAGGCATGGTGTAGTGCTGGTGCGTGGCAGTGGAGGCATGTTGTAGTGCTGGTGCATGGCAGTGGAGGCATGGTGTAGTGCTGGTGCGTGGCAGTGGAGGCATGGTGTAGTGCTGGTGCATGGCAGTGGAGGCATGGTGTAGTGCTGGTGCATGGCAGTGGAGGCATGGTGTAGTGCTGGTGCGTGGCAGTGGAGGCATGGTGTAGTGCTGGTGCGTGGCAGTGGAGGCATTGTGTAGTGCTGGTGCGTGGCAGTGGAGGCATGGTGTAGTGCTGGTGCATGGCAGTGGAGGCATGGTGTAGTGCTGGTGCATGACAGTGGAGGCATGGTGTAGTGCTGGTGCATGGCAGTGGAGGCATGGTGTAGTGCTGGTGCGTGGCAGTGGAGGCATGGTGTAGTGCTGGTGCGTGGCAGTGGAGGCATGGTGTAGTGCTGGTGCATGGCAGTGGAGGCATGGTGTAGTGCTGGTGCGTGGCAGTGGAGGCATGGTGTAGTGCTGGTGCATGGCAGTGGAGGCATGGTGTAGTGCTGGTGCGTGGCAGTGGAGGCATGGTGTAGTGCTGGTGCGTGGCAGTGGAGGCATGGTGTAGTGCTGGTGCGTGGCAGTGGAGGCATGGTGTAGTGCTGGTGCGTGGCAGTGGAGGCATGGTGTAGTGCTGGTGCGTGGCAGTGGAGGCATGGTGTAGTGCTGGTGCATGGCAGTGGAGGCATGGTGTAATGCTGGTGCATGGCAGTGGAGGCATGGTGTAGTGCTGGTGCATGGCAGTGGAGGCATGGTGTAGTGCTGGTGCATGGCAGTGGAGGCATGGTGTAGTGCTGGTGCATGGCAGTGGAGGCATGGTGTAGTGCTGGTGCATGGCAGTGGAGGCATGGTGTAGTGCTGGTGCATGGCAGTGGAGGCATGGTGTAGTGCTGGTGCGTGGCAGTGGAGGCATGGTGTAGTGTTGGTGCGTGACAGTGGAGGCATGGTGTAGTGCTGGTGCATGGCAGTGGAGGCATGGTGTAGTGCTGGTGCATGGCAGTGGAGGCATGGTGTAGTGCTGGCGCATGGCAGTGGAGGCATGGTGTAGTGCTGGTGCATGGCAGTGGAGGCATGGTGTAGTGCTGGTGCATGGCAGTGGAGGCATGGTGTAGTGCTGGTGCATGGCAGTGGAGGCATGGTGTAGTGCTGGTGCATGGCAGTGGAGGCATGGTGTAGTGCTGGTGCATGGCAGTGGAGGCATGGTGTAGTGCTGGTGCATGGCAGTGGAGGCATGGTGTAGTGCTGGTGCATGGCAGTGGAGGCATGGTGTAGTGCTGGTTCGGGTCTACATTAGTTAAGGTATTTCGCATTTGAGTAGGTTAGCACCAACGAGGAAAAATGTAAGTTGTTCAACACTGACAGGGAGAAAAGGAACTTTGGAAAGGCTTCGATGACTGTTGGCCAACTGACTCACGGCGCATTGAAAGAATGTATGTATATATATATATATATATATATATATATATATATATATATATATATATATATATATATATATATATATATATATATATATATATATACACGTCGACAAGGGCATAGATCTGATAGCAACGATGAACGTTGCCTCTGGTGTATACTGTTGAGATATTTCTTTGCCATATCAACCAGAAGATTGTACTTGATCCGGTTGAGTATCACCAGCTTTTCACCGGCCCGTCTTCTCTCCAACGTCTTCCATTCCAGGTTTTTACCATGGTTGCCAAGGTGCTGCGTCACCGATTTTCGCTCTCCGTAAAGCAGGCAAACGTTCTGTACTGATTTCAACATATTTGAACCACACTGCCATATCAAGTAACAAGCTCTATATGGCAAGTGGAAAGGAAGGTTATCGAGATTCCAGCAAAGTGGCATTTATATATATATATATAGCCCGTCCTTGATTTAATTTTAAAAACAGCACTTTCTCATATCCAATCTACGCTGTTATTTTACTAATGTTGTTTTGTACATTGTTCTACTACCTTCTGTAAGTTTAAGACAATATATCTGTCAATATCTTCATAATCATTCGATATTTAAAAAAAAAAACGTTTTTTTTAACTCCTCTTTCTTCCACCCCAAGATAGGGTCATACCTCTTTTGTCTCATTTATTTTCTAACATTGAAATCCCAAGAAGTAGATCATTTTTCAATTGCATTTATTTAATTATTGGTTTGTGAACGTGGTCGTCTTCGGGCTTGTAGCAGCCGCCAGTTTGCTACTGTATTTTAAGTTATGGAGATGTGGTATCCAGTCCAGCACTGCCAGGTAAGAATGGTGTTGGGAAATAGCGTCTTTAATTAGTAGCACCACTCATCGATGAAGCTCTTCCATACTGTCCTTCCGTTGAGCGACTGCTGTGGACGACAATTGCCACTCAAGAGTCCCTCTCCTTCAGTGTGTTCTGCGAATGTCTTCAATCTCCTGAACGCCTTCAGCTACAACAAGAATCGGGTGTCTAGACTGATGTAGCAAATGATGTAGGAAAGCACCAGCGACTGGCATGACGGTCGTAATAAAAGGAACAATACTTACTAGATGGCGTGCCAGGCTGTTCTCAACGTATCAAAATATAAAATGATATCTCTATTGACCAAGTATGGAGGGATTTGGAATGTGAAAGAGAGCGAGGGATGGGGAAGGGGCGACGGGCGGTGGAGACAGCAGTGATACGGGTCGAAAGGAGAGGTAGACAAACATGGAGGACGAATATCGATCTCAGACTCATCACGAACTTCTGGTACAACGAGGAGAGCAACAACAACTGTTCAATATTAAATTAACCTGAAACATAATAAACATTTTGAACGTCGCGTGTATATCCGCAGGTTTAGACTGAGCAAGAACGAACGTCAGCCAATCGAGAGTAATGTTGTCATCATTACCTGTTCCTCGGAGATCTTCACCGTCTCCCGGAAGATGTTCCAGATGACGACCTCGGAACAGGGCGGTGTAGTCAGACTGCCTTCGTAGGTGTAATAGTCGGCCAGTTTGCTCGGCATCAGGTCCCGGATGGCAAACGTCGACAGGGTGACATTCTTTCCTGAAATCGAATCGCTACATGTGAATACAACAACGCATTAAGCAGACATGTTACGTTATTGCTGTGACCCCATTATGCCAAGAAGAACATGTTCGGGGCATTACCGGAAATGTAAATATTACTCTATTACGCTGCTAATGATAATGTAGGTTTCATTCTTCACTATATGAAATGCAGAATACTTGTAGCGAAATATATGGATCGGGTTAGGTGACTTCACTACACGTAACCAACAATGTGTTGCAAATAGAACATATTTACAACATCATTTATATAGGCTCTAAACAGAGCCATAATGATGTTCCATGTTGACTATATATATATAAATATATATATATATATATATATATATATATATATATATATATATATATATATATATATATATATATATATGTATATATATATATATATATATATATATATATATATATATATATATATCTGTATGTATGTATATATATATATATATATATATATATATATATATATATATATATATATATATATATATATATATATATATATATATCCTGTAATACACGTAATACTATGTCAGTTGTTAAAGAACCAACGGTGTACGCTTACACTTTGTAATGAACCTGTTCGAAACAAGATGTGTTTAACACTTACCCTTATACAAAACTTTGCCAAGCTTATTCGTAAGTTCCCGGAATGCGGCATTCTCAAAAGGTCCAACCTGCAACATTGTACACTAAAAGTCTAACTACCAAGAAACATGCGTTCTTGGAAATTGTATTTAGATTGCAAATACCACCGATGCTTACACATTCATTATGGAAAAATGGTGCATTGTTTTTACATTTTCAGTGCAGTTGTTTCCGTTTCTAAGGGTGGTGCTGCTTAGTGCTATATATTTTAAAGCCAAACTCATTCATTTTGGTTCTCTATAATATTGAGGAAAAAAAACCAAACGTACATGACGTCACGTTACGCGTTGCTGACATTCTACAATAAAATTATGTCCTTCCAAGACAAGTCTCCGGCCCTTACCTCAAACATGGTTGCTAGAACTGTCAGATTCTTATATGCATTAAACGCGTTGCTGATGTCATCGTATCTTGTAGACATGTGCACCATATGCATCTGGATAAAGTAAACATAATATTATATAAGTACCTGAATAGAAATTGATAATTTACTTAAAGGGAAACAAAAGTCATGGTGCTGGGCCCAGCATTTACGAGTGTTGACGATTTCTAACATACAATCGTCAACTCTTACTGATGTTATACTGCAGAAGGTTCGTATTCTATGTAGAATTATATTGTTTTGTTTCTACTCATTACTTTTAAGATCTGCACAATTACCTATCAAGTACTTTCATCCAAGCAACCAGTATATTTACATTCAGTGCTCACTCCTGCAAGACAGCCTATACAACTTCGATCATCAAATTCCAATCTACATTTTTTAGATAAGACAAATGTGATAAGATAAATGTCGGAACTAGAGCTTTTTTCAGTTACGTCACCCTTACTGTGTGGAAATCAGTGCTAAGTATGTAGGAAATATAACAAATGTTGCTGTAACAATAACCCACCTGTTTAAACTTGCTTATCCTCCAGAGTTTCTCAGCGTACCAATATGTTTACAACTGGAACTACTTATCGATTAGCAACTGCTTAACACCTTTTGTTTTGGTGGGCTGTCGAGCTGGGGTCTCCCGAGTATTTTAGCGGAATAGAAGTAGTTTATATTGTATTGTACTGAGAAACATATATCAATGCATCACTCATTGTCTTGTCAGATATGAAATGCACGTAGCGCTGTCAACAGGTGGTTTCTGTATACTATCACAGAGGCATCACTGCATCAACATATTGGTAAGTGTGTGCCTTTAGACATATTGGTAAGTGTATGCCTTTAGAAATTGACTAAAGTAGTTGTTTGGCAGCCCTGCTTTACCGTTGAGTGACCAGACGCAAACATGCTAGCGAGAGGAGGAGGATAATAAAGACGATACTGGTAACAATAGGCGTACTTACCTCAAGCGGGTATGGCTTGGAGTCGATCGTGTGATCGGACCCGGTGTTGCTGTCCCTGCCCCAGTGGAAGTGGAGTTGTTGCAGTCGGTACGTGTCATCCAGGCTTCCATACGTCAGTTCCCAGTTTGCGCCCAGTGTATCGACTTGGGCTATGGTAACAGAGACAACGTGTGTGAGCATGGAGTCGGGACGCATCAGCGTCATGCATGATTTAACAGGATATCACAAGATTGCCCCCAAAGCTACACGAGTCAGATGGCAAATGGACAAGGAAGCCATTAGCTTTTCGTTAGTCAAACACATTTTTATCGATACATAGCCCGCTCTTATCAGATGTACGTCAATTATTTTGAGTATATCCACACAGCTAGCACTAATGCAATTATTTAATAATTTGTTACTTTCATTTATCAAACTCATACAACTCTCTGAAAACATTAATATACCACTTCAGTTGCTCTTTAAATGTTGGGTGCTGTGTCTTTTTAAGACCGTATTGCCGTATGAAATCATGCTCTGCCCGTATGAGATTGATATACAATATTTACGGACTAACAAAATTTAAGAAACGTATCAGGTTTGGTCCGTATGACATTCCGCATTGCCTGTATGAAATGAACCTTGAAAAAAACACTGATAATGAGTAATAGTGACATTACGCATCAGCTTTGTTGGTGTGAAGCAAGGGAACGGAAAAAACGACAAAAGAAAAAACCTTACATGGTTGTTAGTTTGTGTGAGGACTGTGTAAAAAGTCGGCATGTTATTAATGTTTTCTTATTTATGATAACTGTGAGACCATTCTTAATCTTAATTAATAAATGAAATAGCATCACACAATATCTTGCATAGCCGCGACCGTGGGAAGTTAGTTGCTAGGTGAAACATTTTTATGAGGGTTAGTGAACCAAAGAATGTAACATAACAGAAAAAATCGCGATAACGTCATACTCACCTGTATGGCCGTTGTTCTTCAGGAGTAATCTTCCCTGCTTCTTGTGGTATCCAACCATGTTGAATTCTCCAAGCGACGAGTCATGGCTTGCCTGTGACACTTCGATATTGATGGGCGACTGATTCTCGCGATTGCAGTCCTTGTAATATTGTCCCCAGTGTGCTGGGCCTGTAAATGTTTTACTGTTGAAACATGTTTCCTGTAATTAGTATCACGATTGCAGTTGTTTAATTTGTGTTATTATATTCATCATTATAAATCCGTTATATATATATATATATATATATATATATATATATATATATATATATATATATATATATATTACATTTTCCACACACAGAAATAATAATAAACACTAATCGTGCAAAATGCAATGGTAATTCCTCTCTATTCCAAGATTCTAATATAGAGACAGTGGCGACAACAGAGCCAACAGCCTTTAGTAAAGGGCTGCTTAATTTGATTAGCTTTTCGTCAATAATTAATACTCTTTTATCTGCCAGAGTTTATTGTTGTAGGTAATCATATATAGCTAGTGCAATATTTGAACAACCGAGTTGGTATCGATTTACCTATTGCTAGTTTTGACATTCGTCGATGAAAGTGAAGCTTGACCTTTATTGAATTGTGCTCTATCAAACACGTTTGTCTGATGCTTATGATAATGCAGGTGGGACGATATGCTTGTATGATTTGTATGTGAAAACAATACACATGCGCCAGAGCTTAAACATTCAGTTATCTCCATTACATACCAAGGGGAGCAGTGATCTCCATTACATACCAAGCGAAGCCGTTATCTCCATTACATACCAAGCATAGCAGATATGTCCATTACATACCAAGCCGAGCATTTATCTCCATTACATACCAAGCGGAGCAGTTATCTCCATTACATACCAAGCGGAGCAGTTATCTCCATTACATACCACGCGGAGCAGGTATCTCCATTACATACCAAGCGGAGCATTTATCTCCGTTACATACCAAGCGGAGCAGTTATCTCCATTACATACCAAGCGAAGCAGTTATCTCCATTACATACCACATGGAGCAGTTATCTCCATTACATACCAAGCGGAGCAGTTATCTCCATTACATACCAAGCGGAGCAGTTATCTCCATTACATACCAAGCAGAGCAGTTATCTCCATTACATACCAAGCAGAGCAGTTATCTCCATTACATACCAAGCGGAGCATTTATCTCCATTACATACCAAGCGGAGCAGTTATCTCCATTACATACCAAGCAGAGCAGTTATCTCCACTACATACCAAGCGAAGTAGTTATCTGTTGACGGCTTGTGTGGCACACTGACACTATTCAGCCTTCGAAATAGAAATGTGTTCTTACCTCTATCTCCGGTGTACGACCAGCGCACTCCTGAACAAACAAAAACGCAAATTAATATTGTTGTTAGAACAAATAGGAACACAATTGATCAACAGTAGAAAACACGTACTCTGCTTAAACACCGTGATTTTTTATCCCATGCTTTGTCATATATTATTTTCTATTGTAAACCATGGCATACAGTGCATTACCATACATACTGTGTAAAGTATACCATGGTATAACATACATTACCATACACAATGAATGGTGAACCATGGTATACCATACATTACCATACATAATATAGTATACCATGGTATGTCAGGGTATATGTATATTTTTAAGAAGGCTTAAAGTACAGCACACATGCCTTTTCGAGAGAGAAAGATAAAGTGAGAAAGATAGAGAAAGAGAGGAGGGGAGAGAGGGGATATATATATATATATATATATATATATATATATATATATATATAGAGAGAGAGAGAGAGAGAGACAGAGACAGAGACAGAGAGACAGACAGAGACAGAGAGAGACAGAGACAGAGACAGAGACATATATATATATATATATATATATAGAGAGAGAGAGAGAGAGAGACCGAGAGAGAGAGAGAGAGAGACCGAGAGAGAGAGAGAGAGAGAGAGAGAGAGAGAGAGAGAGAGAGAGAGAGAGAGAGAGAGAGAGAGAGAGAGAGAGAGAGAGAGAGAGTGATGTATAAATATAAGACATATAATAAATTGTAATAATAAATAAAGTTTTCCCCATTCGTTACAAAGGTTAAACATAATCACAACCAGCAAATCACTTTAATATGCATCTAAAACAAAATAGGTTTCCCTACCGCCGTTGCTCAATACTCCATCGAGAAGATGCAGAGCCAGAAGCATGGCTACGACCACGGAGAGACGTCCCATTCTTGTATACTCGTCGACGTTGGAACTGAATGTGAACTCGAGCACCGCTCAGCAATTGTGCTTGGCTATGTCTGCGAACTCTCGAATTTAGCGGCACAAACAGCTCTGTACAGCCGAACGAGCCATTGGACCGGAGACGTTCACATGAATATTCGTCGAGATAATTACAGCAACGCCGCGGTAAAAACGAAACATTTTCTCTACAGCATTACTTGAATATGACACAACGATGTCATCAACTGAACTATTTACGCCATGATTTTAAGAAATGCAAATTAACGTTGACTGTTGGTCTGCGTAGCAGCAACGTCTCATGCATATGTTGTTAACTCGGAACCCCTTTTCAACTGATATCAAGGACAGAAGGTTAATATATTCTAAAATATGTGTGGTGTTATATTGGTGGACTGATTCGCATCAGGTGTGAATCCAAGTGAATGTTATGGTTATTTCACTCGTAGCATTCACCCGTCAACGGGAAAAATAGTGGTCTTTGCTCAGCATCAATATTTTCTTTTCCATCTGGCGGCAACGTTAACTTAATTGCAATGTGTATACAACGTTGTATCTGCAACATTTTGCAGGAAAGGGATATGTTTAACTAGGGCTTTCTCCCCGATAAACACTTTGATTTGCCGTTTCAGATTAATCCGCATTTCTTTTGTCTACGATGAAAGCATAACCATAATAACGATATGTCTCCATACGGGATGCCACAACTATATTGCAGTATTGTTGGTGGTGGAACTTCCTGATCGATGACGTCAGAAACAGTCTTCGACAACGACACGACTTCACTACGAAACATACGCAGTTGGAAGAGACGCTCTGCAGTCAAGCGACAGTACTGTCCCTGTCCTTGGCTAGTAACTTCGTCCTGGCTCTTCTCATTCTGGGTGGAGTTTTGGCTGGTATCCAACAGAGTGACCCGATGTGCAAGCGGAGATAGACGGTGTAACATTGAGATAATACAACAATTTTTATTTCAGTCGTGGTCATTATTTTGCTTATTTGGTTCCTTGCCATATATAACCGACGCGTTTCTTTATTAACGTTGGTAGCACTTTATACATTCATAGTCGTCATAGTTAGATTCATCACTAAGTTTGAACGTTGTATTCGAAAACATTGGTGCTCTTATAAATACTCCTGTTTGGTAAAGGCGTGTAAATTATTAGACCGTTTCAGCTATACGTTCCATGCTCCGAACGTATCTCAACACGTTACATATAGCATATACGTGTAACTTACATCAAACCTAGCTTTATTGCTGTTAAGTGTGAAGCAGTGACACTGCCGATTAAGCGCTAGTATATTTATTGGCCTTCAACCATGCCAGGCCTTGGATTTCGACTCATCATTAATGTCAGCGAAGTAACCAAATCATTATTACGAGTAAAAGCAGACAAAGCAGTCGGCCACGACGAGACGCTTAACTGGATCCTGCACGACTACTACCGTCTGTGCAATTTTCAACAGCAGCCTACGGGAAAGAACCGTGCCCGTGCTATGGAAATGCGCTGACATTCGATCTACACCCACAAGTAACTCCACTAACGCTCATTCACAAAGACTTTCGCCCAATTTATTTCACGCCGGTGCTATTACCACAGTTTTGCCTCTTTCGGAGTGAATTCCGAGACTTCCTTCAGCACCACATGGTTAAATCTCAGAACACCCTGATTTTTAGTGAGTTCAACTTCCACTATGAGGACCAACTGGACACTGATGCTTCCCGCTTCCGTGACACCCTATCGAACCACTCTCTCTGCCAGCACGTGTCGGGACCCACTCACATGGATGGGCATACGTTAGAATTGATCATCACCAAATTAACGGACAATTTTGTATCAAAGACTACTGTATCTGACTTCTTGACAGATCACGGCGCTGTACATTGTGATCTACATCTGCCAAAACCACAGCCGCTTCGACACTCAGCGCAATACAGGAATTATGCTGCCACAGATAAAGAGATGCGCCGAGTCGACAGTGAGACGTCAACCCTGTGCTTTGACCCTGCCACCTCAGCAGCTAGTCTTCTTGAGCAGTACGACACTACCCTGTCAGCTCTATTAGACATGCATGCCCCAGTTCAAGCACGAACAATCACGGCCCGACACAACATTCCTTGGTTCAGAGGTAACGTCAAGATGGCTAAGCAGAAGAGACGACAACTGGAGAGGAAATGGAGAAAATCACGGCTCACAATTTACCGAGATCTTTTCAAAGAGCAGAGACGGCACATAAATCAGCTCATCTCCTCTACCAAGTCTACTTACTACACTACAAAGATCACCGAAGCTGCATCTGACCACAAACAGTTGTACAATGTTGTCAACGCCCTGTTGATCAAGCCAGAAGCTAGCCTACCTGATGGTGGTTCACTGGAACAACTGGCTAACAGATTCAGTGCATTCTTCCAGGACAAAGTCAGACTGATTCAGGAGAACTTGACACCCAAGGCAGACCCCAACTACGTGCCTCCAGACGAGAGTCCAGGCACTGTGGATGAATGATAAACTCAATTTTTTTTTGTCTGCAACGGAAGACGGGGTGAGACGACTGGTCAACAAGAGTCCCTCAAAGTCATGTTCAAAAGATCCTGTGCCGACCTGTTTTCTGAAAGAACATTTAGACTGTCTTCTACCAAACATTGCAAACATTGTCAACTTGTCCATGTCAACAGGAATTGTGCCGACACAAATGAAAGCTGCGTTTGTGACGCCTTTGCTTAAGAAGCCTTCATTGGACAAAGAGGTCATGAAATACTTTCGACCTGTCTCTAATCTGTCTTTTATCTTTAAGTTGACAGAGAGGGTAATGCTGAACAGAATTGTTTCGCGCAACAATCTGCAGGAAAAATTCCAATCTGCCTATAAACCGAATCACAGTACTGAAACTGCATTGATGCGAATCCAGAATGATATATTGATGACCGTGGACAACAAGAGGGGTGTCTTGCTGTTCCTACTAGATCTGTCAGCGGCGTTTAACACTGTATATCATACACTACTGTTGGCTTGCATGAGAAGCGCGTGTGTCAACGGCGTTGTCTTCAGCTGAATGACGATAAGACTGAAGTGCTTGTGATCACTACACCAAGCTCGGCTAGCCAGCACAGTTTGACTGATGTCGTCATCGGTGACAGCATCCTCCAGCCTCCTACTGTCGGCAGTTGAGAATCATCAGCAAAGAGGTGGAAGTCAAGTTGATGCCGCCTAACTATCTGCCCAATGGGTCCCGTGTAGAGTGTAAATAAAACTGGGCCAAGAACAGACCCTGGGGCACTCCCTGGATCACCTCCGACGGGTCAGACTGGGTCTGGCCTAGGAGGATAGTCTGAGTCCTCTAATGTTTCCGGACATTTTGTTACTGGTTTTTGTGTACTAGTGGCTTCCGGTTCTGTTTGATGTACCTCTAAGTAACTCCCCTGCGCTTCTAGTTTAAACAATGTATGTAACAAATATAAAGTGATAAGTATCGCATACGTAGTGTATACGTACCTCCGTGAGAAACGTATGGATAACTTGTTACCGGCATATTCCTCTGACGTCAGTACCTATAAATTACGGAATTAACGATACGTAGATCGAAAAAACTCATGACTGAAACTGTCTAGTGTGAGACGATCGCATGAGCCACTGGGCTCACGGTCGACGCAACAAACTGTGACAAATACGTCACTGTTCATGGACATCTGCACCGAATTGTTCAGTTAGTGCTCACTGGATCGACGTTGTACAGCAATCTGCGTGGCTGATGCAAGTGTGAGCGGCAGCTACCCGGTGCATCGTGTATTAACCGAACCGTGACCGATGTGTCAAATACACAGTCTTTGTGATTTTGTTGAATAGACGATTTCCAAGTGTAATATATTTACTAACAGAGTTCCAAGTAAGATTCCCAGTGACGTACCCGCACAGCTTCCCTTAGATTTCACCAGGCATCGGCATTCCTGTAAACTGTTAGCCCAGTACTTGATGATAATGAATAACGGGGTGACTTTACTGAATGCGTTTCGTGTCTAGTCGAAGAGGATGTTGTGTTCAAATGAACCGATCTGCCAAAAAACTACAATTTGTTTATTATTTTGATATATGTAGCATTGATTATTTGTTGAATATTTAACATTTATCTTGTACCAATCATATTACATATATTCCAGATTCCCTGTCATATAAACCTCATTTCAAATGAGCTGTATTTTCTTAAGTTAATCTACTGTCAACGAAGCGTTCCTGCATGAAATGTCGGCACAAGTTATGTTATACAAACCGCATATCTAAATGTATATCAACTGGAATGGAATTGTGTATTCGACATACCGTATGTTTAAAACAACACAACGCATAGCTGTGTAGTAGCAGCTCAAATTTGTTTTATTAATCATTTTACCGTTTTATTTTTATTAATCATTTAATTTAACCATTACCTAATACGTAACAGTTAAATACATAATACTTAAGACACAATACGCAACGACGCAAAGACGTAATGCGTAGCCTTCGTGTAGTTTGAATACAGTTTTCACAAAATGTGTTGGTGGTGTCATATTTCCAGTATTGTGAATGTGTTGCTTCATTGTACTATATATTGTAATGTAAATGGCACAAATAACCATTTTCTGGTTCTGATTCGTCAATCGTCTACAAAATCCATATATACCATATCCTCGTATATATGTGTTCATACTGAAGGAAGCTGTGTCGACAAAGGTCGAACTTATTAGCCATATATACGAATTCACAACAAATAAAAATGTCAATGAAAAGATCCTCCTCGCTAGCAAAATTACAAGAAACCAAGGCCCTACTTTACATAGAAAATGTTCGTGTAATTGTTAAATGGTCAATAAATGCTAACGATGGAGATAATAACGGAGATAATAAAATAACAATGGTGGTTGAAAGCTGTGTTATGAGGGTTACATATAATCTAAGAAAACAGTTCAACAGATGTCGTTACTATTAGAATGCTCATAAGGTTTGGTATGCAAATGATACGTGACTGCAGATTTACAGGTGAATCATAGAAAATAGTTCTAAATATTACTACAGTTTAGCAGAAATGGTTAGGTGAAATTTTTTAATAGCATATCACTTTTTGGGTACACAACATTTGTAATAGATGTGTGACCAAATATCTCCCCGGTCACCACATGTAACCGCAATTGACGTCATGCGAATGGACGGCAACTGCAACGACACAAATGGGCCTTTCCTCAATTGTGAGGCAACTGTTTCGACGAGCCGTTAGATATGACGTTGCACAATATAAATCAAGTATTTGATGCGTTGTACCGTACCTGACATCATCGTGGAAACGAACTGTAATACGTTGACACATGTGAAAATCATAGTGGCGTTTGTCATTAATGCTGACACCAAGTGTTTTATACGTTTGATGTATTACACTATCCCACCGCGCGAACTCATCAATCAGTTGACTACTAAAAAATTGTACACCGATTTCAGATTGCCTACCCGTTTGGTTAAGTTTTGGCGCAAAGGAAGAATTTGCATTTTATAGTATAGAAGCATTTAAGGAGAAAGAGAGAGATAGATAGATAGAGAGAGACAGAGAGAGAGAGAGAGAGAGAGAGAGAGAGAGAGAGAGAGAGAGAGAGAGAGAGAGCAATATATATATATATATATATATATATATATATATATATATATTTATATATATAGAAAGAGAGCGAAATAGATAGATATATATATATATATATATATATATATATATATATATATAGAGAGAGAGAGAGAGAAAGAGAGACAGAGTGAGAGAGAGAGAGAGAGAGAGAGAGAAAGAGAGACAGAGTGAGAGAGAGAGAGAGAGAAAGAGCAATAGGGAGAGAGAGAGATATATATATATAGAAAGAGAGCGAGATAGATAGACAGAGCGAGATAGACAGAAAGAGAGAGAAAGTGAGTGAGAGAGAGATAGAAAGAGAGAGAGAGAGAGATAGAGAGAGAGAGTGAGTGAGAGAGAGAGCGCAAAAGGGATAGAGATAGAAAGAGAGCGAGATAGAGAGAGAGAGAGAGAGAGAGAGAGAGAGACAGAGAGATAGAGAGAGAGAGGGATATATAGAGAGATAAACACAGAGAGAGAGAAACACACAGAGAGAGAGAGAGAGAGAGAGAGAGAGAGAGAGAGAGAGAGAGAGAGAGAGAGAGAGAGAGAGACAGAGACAGAGACAGAGACAGAGACAGAGAGACATAGAGACAGACAGAGAGAGAGAGATGGAGAGGGAGGGAGAGAGAGAGAGATAGAAAGAGAGCGAGATAGAGAGAGAGAGAGAGAGAGAGAGAGAGAGAGAGAGAGAGGGAGAGAGAGATGGATAGAAAGAGTGCGAGACAGAGAGAGAGAGGGGGACGGCTGTGGAGAGGCACTAAGGGATGAGCGAGCTGGGGATGGAGAAGGAAATTGGGTGAGAGTTGTTCGTGATAAAGACGTGAATATTTATTGCATTGGTCTACGTCATACGACCACATACATCAATACAACGCGTCGATTGTAACAGTTGTCAGTGCCAGAAATAGGTTTATTTACATAGTTCGTTGAGGGTGAGCAAGAAGACCTCGCAAGGCATGCTATTTGCAAATTGTTTGGTATATATTTTCTCGTAAAATAGTAACTGTTACTATTATATGTTCGTCAATATTTGGGGAAAATATAAACATTATTTATTATGTAATTAATTGTCACTCCATAAAAGTATATATTTTGTGCTGCGATTTAATTGACTCGAAGAGGCCGTTTGTGAAAGTTGGTTACGCGTATTGGACGTACGCACATGTGTGAGATTAAAATGAATGGAATGCGAACGTCAGTTGTGAAAGACCTGGCATGTCGCCTAGTGGGCATGGGCGGATCAGGCGTACCCTCGTAACAGGGCGAATTACGTACACAGTAGACAGTTTCAGCTGTAACTGTTTCGTTCCCAACGTACATTTAATGTTATACCTATAACCCATTAAGCGCTAATGGCATTTGCCACTGATACTGACACCGCGTGTTTTATTCCCCTTTCACCTAATGGAAAAAGGGGTGAAAGCGCGCATACGGGCTTTCACGGTGACGTCAGGTACCTAATCACGTGATCGTCTGTCTGCGCTGGCTGACAAAACAACCAGATGCCTCCAGTACTTCAGTTAATTATGCTGGTTGCGTTTCTCTTATCTTTTGCATTTTATGCGTTTTGACACACACCTAGTTTCTTATTGTATGATAAACTGAAAATGCTGCGTTAGTTGGAGGCGATAAGGGTTCAGTTTCTATCCTTCAACATATCACAAAATAGCTAAGTTAATCCGACTGCACTGGCAGGTGTAGGACCAGTAGAAGGGAATTCTTCAGGTAGGACTGTGTGACTTGGTGAGGTCATTAACTTTGTAAAGCTGTCAATACTGTTACACTGTCATTTCAATTACGGCCTCAGTTATACTGACACGATTGTTCAATAAATTTGAAAATGTTTAGTGATCAACGCAGTGGACCCTACCGTAGCTTAGATTTAGTCAAAATGTTGCAACAACTACCAGAAAAAACTATTTGTCCACTTTGTGTAATTTTTTTAATACATATAGAGTAGAGTGCTTAAAATAGGCCACCCATGTGACCAAGATAAACTGGTCCGGTTACAGAGGCTGGTTAGATATACACATGTATAGATATGACAAAAACATGCTGTCACAGGGTGGTTGTTTTAAAGCGGTGGCTGTTTCCAACGGGTGCTGTTTGCAATTGGTTCTACTGTATTTATGAAATAAACCTTTTAGTTAGGGCTTACTTGGGTGGTATAATGTACAACTCTACATTCCATTCTTAAAACCTAAATGTTAATTCGCCACATGTTGTATTTGTCGTTTTGCATGCTCTTCGCTCATTGCATTAAATATACACATCCTTATCAAATCATGACATGCATTTGGGCCACCATTTGTTCATTTATTCAATGTATGCTTTTGGTTGTGTTGCCTTTAATTTAATTTATTGTTTTAGCTATTTAATGACATGCATACTTTTAGTTGTATAATGGTGTATTAATGTATTTTCATATATATTATATATATTCATTTCTAGAATATTTTAAAGTGCCATAGAGCAGTAGGTGATTATGGTGCTATATAAATATCGTATTTTATTATTATTATTATGTAAGGGGCCGTTCACAATTGTAAACAGTTACCTATTCGTACAAGGCGTACTAAAGGGGGTCGGTGGGCAAGGCCCGCATACAATTTTTTTTAATGTTCGTCACATGAGAAATGTTACCACTGTTGCGTCATGCAGCGCCACGCGGTGAATTGCTACATAACTACTATTTGTTTAATTCATGTAACCGTTCACGGTGCTTCAATGCAGTCCGACATCTTGGAAGTTCACAACTTCGTAGAAAACAATTATCAGTATGACACCATGGAGTTGTTAGAAAAACTTTGTTGGAGATGAATGTTTGTAAGCATAATTATAGTAAAAAATAAAATGTTATATTATAGTAAAAAATAAAATGTTATATTGTCACTGTCCATGTAATGAAGGAACAGGTTTATCAAGTGACGTCACAGACCAGTGTCACCAGCTACTGACAATCGAACCTCGACACCAGCTGGATTCTTGTGTTGACTCTCTGCTGAATGTATCTGTGGCAACCGTTATGTACGCCCTTCTCGTTGTAATAAGATTGCTATTGTTTAAGATACAAAGTATGATTATTTCTTATTGTATAATCAAGTCACATAATATGAACTATATATGTCCTAAAATTTTGACCTCACAAATATATATTTTATGAACCATCATTTTTAAGTATAAGTTGACCGTTATTTATTTATGAATATTATCGTTCATTGTCGTTAAGCAGGGGCTGCCTAATAGGCGGACCAGATCGGACAGGAGGACGCTTTAACAAAATATAAATTTGGCCTATTTGGTGGTTTGTAATCACTGATTTTTTTAAAGAATACAATGAAATTCGGTTTTAGTAAGATACATTGATGTTGGATTCACAGTTATTAAAGTTATTATGATGTCATCGTATCAGTGAAACTATCTAAGTGAAAGCGACCTTTGGAATTGAACGTTGTCAATTTTTTTCACAAATTCATTGGCATTTGGGGATTGATCTCTTCTAATGTGTTGAATAATAATATAATGTATAGCAAAATTAAAGTGATATGTGTCTACATTACACTGCTTAAGCTTTGAAGCAGCTGCAGTGATGTACAAGATGTTGTCTAAACTTAGAAATAAAGTATTTGGAAAAGAAAGAACTTGCAGTTGCAAACAATATTGTATGTAGACTAGTACTAGTATCAGCTTTGTCCACCAGAGGTATGGATACCAGCATTTTCCACGGACAGGACTATATTATGTGTATATCCTAGGACAGTCCCATCTTGCAAAAGAAACAATACAAATCCTGATATGATTATGATGTACAAACCACAACTGGGGGATCTAACCAATGAGAAATAACATTGTTAATAATGTTTAAAAAAAATTGAATAAATATGTTTGTGTTTGACAGTTTTTCTTAAAACCCCGCCACTTTTTTCTGAAGTTGGTAACTATGGTAGCGCCATCTGCCGTATAGTTAGTGGGCGTACGCCAATGCATTGGTAAAGGAAATGAGATGTTTCGAATGTGTTTTATGCGAAATACACTCACACTTACAAATAATGAGCATTTGTAAGGCTAGAGATAAGCATTTTATAGCTTGCCCCTATCTTAACCCAGTTTTTATCTATTCTATTTTTTTAATGTTAGTAGAGAGTCCAGATATAATATTGTTGGACAAGGAATTCCATTACATCCATAACTCTTTGACTGAATAATCGGCATTTGCATAGCTTCATACATTGTTGTTAGTTTATTGTTTTACTGTGGCCTCTGGGGTTATTTAGATTAATGTTAAAAACTGATATGTGTCCATGTTGTCTTACCCAGTTAATAACTTACTATAATCCAGCTTGAGAATGTATGTTACTCTGCTCCTACTCGCTTCGCTTCTCGGGCGCCAAACTTTCCGGCAGGGGTTCGTATTATTCTATGATCCCACAATTTAATTAACATGTGTTGTCGTTACGAATAGCTCTCCAAAATGTTTGATTAGTACGTACTTTAAGCCTTGTTGTAAAGGCGACCAGTTGTGATAGGCCCATTGTGAAGAATGCTGCTTCGATGTGGTATTTGTTTATCATTCTAAACGTGGAAGGTTTATGTTTTATGCTATCCATAGGAAGCTGTTTGGGAATATCTTGTCCATAATTCTAATCTTGGTTTGGAATCCTTCTGTCAGAATCACACGATTTATATATGTGATCAACAGGTGCAGCGTCAGACACGTACTGGCCGTCTGCGGCACCTTCATGAGCTTTTCTCACCTCTTCATCATCAGTTGACAGTAGTTCAACATTAAATGATTACCAGTCATCTACTAAGGCTTTTTCACGAAACTGAGCCACAATATCAACATAAGTGCTAAGAATACATATGTTAGAGACAAATTGTAAAAACATTTTCTCATACAAATTCACCAAAGGCACCAAACTCGAATTTGTTTACGCATTAACAGTGTTTCTCACATCACATTAAAATTAGTATAACATATTTATCGGATTGTGAATGGATTGTACAAGCATAAACTAGATGATGTGTGCAAACTGTTGATATATACAATGTTATCACATGTGTGCTGCTTGATGGCGAATTGCTGCTGAATTGCCGTGATCACGTAACTTTAGTTCACCTTTATACATGTCTAATATCACCTTTATACATGTCTTTATATTAAGTAGTATCCCGTTTCAATCAGGTTCATTTCAAAGTAAAAGAAAACAACAATCCATTTCCAGTGCATTATTAAGCTTTATTATGAACATACAAAGACCATGAAACAGTGTAAGAAAACGGCTGTGTAGCGCATTACAAGCAAAACATATACTATTCCAGATGTTTCAAGTCACTCTCTTTTTATTTCAAATAATAATTGCAAAAAACCGCATTAACTAAATTTCTTACTGGAAACAATGGTGTATCATATCATTCATATGTGAATAAAAAAATGTGAAATTTACATTTTAAATGAGAGGACCGTAAGATTTTGCAAAATGGCACGACCCCTGTAGGTTTGGCTAGAATCGCATCGACAACAAAAACCTGGCTGAGTACAAAATACGTTAGGGCAAGATGAGCAAGATGAGCAAGGATTACGCTGAATTGTTTAGAAAAAGACGAACATTCAAGAGCAACTTGCCTTTACCATCTAGATCATGTAGCTCAACATTTGGCAAAAGATCTGGTTAGTATAACAAATACGACATATATATATATATATATATATATATATATATATATATATATATATATATATATATATATATATATATATATATATATATATATATATATATATATATATATATAGGCCACGCTTGGTGTTGATACCAGAATTAGTGCTACCAATCGGCTAAGAAATTATGATAAGGTTGAAAAAAGAAAATCAACAAAGCGCAACAAATTCCGCCACACAATCGAACCAGCAACGGTCGTTGACATCTCTATCTGGCGAACCTCTTTTCTTCTTATTTATCGTCTTCTTCTTCTTCTTCTTCGTCTTCGAAGTTCCTCCGCACCGTTCTTCCGTTGAGCTCCTGCACTGGGCGAAAATTGTCAACGAGGAAGTGCTCCTCGAAACCCTCCACCAGTTCCTCCTCGTGTGTGTACGGTTTCAGTGCTCTGAACGCCTCCAGCTGCAACAAGAAGCTGATGTCTGTACTGATGTATAGAATATCACCAGCGTCTGTGATGGCGATCGAAATAAAAGGAACAAAAACAGTGCTCGCTTTATATTTAGTGATTTTGGTCTTCATCAGTTTGATATATAATTTTTGTAATATACTTTCTTCTGACACGTTTTCAACATTTTGTGATTTGATAGAACTAATTAACAATTATAATATTCTGCTTTGTTTTTCTTTGTGTTGAAATAAACTTCATTGATTAATGAACCAGATTATCATGTTATTATTAAAACGACCAAAAATCCCTGTCCCCAGATCGATATAACTTGGTACTTCATATGTGACAGTCATGATAGCAATGTTTACCAAATAGGTAACCGATTATATAAACCACCCACATAGTTAACTGTTATGTGCCAGGTGGCGCTACGTGCTCTCAAACAGTTTATGTACCGAAGTATTCGCCGCGCCCGATCGCGTGGTTCCTGCGATTGTTGGAAGTTAACGTTTTACGTAGCGAACAATTGATTTACCATAATAACCACTAAGAACCCTTGATATACGGGGTATTTCTAAATAAAATAAAGACGTTAAGTTTCAAGCGTGGGGTCGTACAGTAATCCCTGAAAGTTTGGCGCCGTCTAGGAGGAAAAACGTTAACATAACCACATACAAACATACGCTAGCTCGATTATAGTTAGATATAAAATGACGGAATAATTTATATATATTGAACTGAAACAGAATAAAATTTTAGAACGCCGAATTAGTTCAATTCTGTGGGCTGGCCTATTTCCGCAGGCTAAGCAGGAGAGATCGTCAATGAATCGACAGCAATGTCGTCATCATTACCTGTTCCTCGGAGATCTTCACCGTCTCCCGGAAGATGTTCCAGATGACGACCTCGGAACAGGGCGGTGTGGTCAGGCTGCCTTGGTAGGTGTAATAGTCGACCAGATTGCTCGGCATCAGGTCCCGGATGGCAAACGTCGGTAAAGCGAAATTCTCTCCTGAAAAAATGCTAGGTATGAATATCATCATTCCTGAAGTTGGCATATGAATGTATTGCTGTTATCCCAAGTAACCGAAGAAGAACACTTTCAGTACGGTGCTTTATCGGAAATATAAGCATTACTTAGTTTATTCTCATAATGTAGGCTTGGTACTATAAGCCACGCAGAAGGGTGGTAGCCAGCACTGAAACGTGGAGGCAGACTTCCCTACACTTATAAATAATTAGTTGATGCAAATACAACATATTTGTAACGTATCATGCGGGATAACATAATTATATATATATATATATTATATATATAATTATATATATATATATATACATATATATATATATATATATATATATATATATATATATATATATATATATATATATATACATATATATATATATATATATATATATATATATATATATATATAATGATGTTCCATGTTGACTGTATATATATATATATATATATATATATATATATATATATATATATATATATATATATATATATATATACACACACGAAAGTTTATGCTTACCCTTATACACAACTTTGTGAAGATAATCCGTAAGTTTCTTGAATGCGACATTGTCATCCTCTCCAATCTGCAACAACGTGCACCTTTAAACGTCTAACCACCAATCATGCAGGTATTCTAGGAACTAATTTAGATTTACAAACAACACTGTTATTTTTTAATTTACTGTGCAATATTGTATTGTTTTTACATTTACCATGTAAGGTTTTGTGTTTCTAAAGGCAAAACACTCATATTAACTGGGAATTGCTTATTGACACTGTTACATAAAAAAAATACATGCAAAAATACTGATTCAGTGTGGGTATCCGTAACATTTACATGACAGATTACGACGTAGTGAAAGAATTTACGTTTTACGTTTCCGCAAATATTCCATAATACGATTATGTCCTTTGAGCATTTACTCCCGGTACTGAGAGTTCTCATAAGTTCTCAAAGTCCAGAAACATGTTTAGTTTTGGTTCAAACATTTAGTGTTAAGTGTTGGCTTAAAAGCGTATAGTGTTGGGAAACCAATTGGCAAGCCTAGTTACCCATGCTGCCAAGTAGCGGCGCGTAGCGGAAAAATACAGTAAACAATAAAAAAACGTAAGCCAAAAGGGGTGCGTGACCAATGGCCTCCCCATAAATACGTCACTGGCTGCCCTATTCGGATAATTACAATAGCATCTATGAGCATTGATACCAGTTTTATTCGTTAGGCGGCGCCACTGGGGCAATATTTTTTTGGCGAAACACACCAAGCCACCACCCACAGTACGTAATGATACGTTTGTTGGAGTTGCGAACTTATGCGACCATCCCTACCTCAAACATGATTCCTAGAACTGTCAGACTGTTCGCTGCTTGAAGCGCGTTGTTGATGTTGCTGTATTGTGTAGACATGTGCACCATATGCATCTGGACGAAGTATAAATAAATACCAGAATACAAATTGTTAGTATTTACTTAAACAAATTAAACACCGGGATGTAATTTATAAACATAACATATGTGTCCTAGTAATAGTGGGCGGCTATCACAAACAATTCTTCAGTGATGTAGTCTACGTGTCAGGTAATGGCATGCTATGTTGTTGATGATTTCTGATATGCAATCGACAGCCTTTACCAAAATAAAAAGTCATCTCTCTGAATTCTAGTTGCAAGTAATGAAAATGGGCAACATGAATGCGACTCGAATCAGCCCCTAGGACTCGAGTCAACAAGTCTGTTTTTAACGACCCTGTTTGACTAGGGCAGTGCACTAAATGACAGCATAGGTTTACGGGTTCTGGCTATGGTTAGTGTTATGACTAAGAGTATGGATAGGGTCAGTCATGGTTATAATTAGTGCTAACTCTTAATGCACTGTCCGAGATCACAGATGCAGAATTGCAAGCGAAAACAGTACGAGACTGCTACCAGTACTGACCTCTAGCGGGTATTGCTCTTCGTTGATCGTGTGCTCGGAGCCGGTGTCGTCCTCGCTGCCCCAGTGGAAATGGAATTGTAGCAGTCGGTACGTGTCTGTCAGGCTGCCGCCTGTCACCGTCCAATCGCCACCCAGCGTATCGACTTGTACTGCGTTAAAAAGATTTACGTGTAGGAGTCACTGGGACGGTATGTCATCATCACTATAATCGCAGAATCATATAGCTGTCAACACCTAGATTTTTTACCCAGCTAGAGTCCAGGGGCAGGAGGCCGCGAAATCAACAAGCCCATTGAATTCAGTGAGTTTTAAGAGTATTTTGAGACCTGTGAATTAATGTGTTATTCCAAAAGTAAGGTAAACCTCACGTTCCGCGTGTTCTTACTCTGCTTTCCAACAGGGATTCTCTTTGGTTAGTTCAGCTACACACACACACACACACACACACACACACACACACACACACACACACACACACACACACACACACACACACACACACACACACACACACACACACACACACACACACACACACACACACACACACACACACACACACACACACACACACACACACACACACACACACACACACACACACACACACACACACACACACACACACACACACACACACACACACACACACACACACACACACACACACACACACACACACACATACATTTTGTCTCATTTTCACAAAAAAGAAAATTTTGTTTCATAATTTACATTGGCATGTAATGCAACACCTTGAGTCACATTGCTTAAGCGTGAGAGTTCACAGGTTTGAAATCAACCAGGCTTTCAAGACGATGCACTCTACTATATGACGGACTTGCTCAAACCGGCCTATTGGTCGATGCTTCAATAGGGCGACCGCACAGATAAAGGTGAAAAGGTTGGTCTTCGGGGATAACGTGTCAAAGACAAAGCAAGGTGTCGTGGTACTCACCCGAGTGGCCGTTGTTCTTCAGGACAAAGTTGCCCTGGTTCTCGTCATACCCATCCATGTTGAGCGCTCCAAGCGACGTGTCGTGTGTGGTCTCAGACACTTCAATGTCGATGGGCGACTGATGCTGAAGATTGCAATCCTCGTAATGTTCCCCCCACTCCTCTGGGCCTGTAAAATATGTTAGTTACATACTGAAATGTGTTTCCGGGAGTAAAGAATTGTATTGATGTTACTTCACATCAATGTACGGCGATTTTCATTGGTTGATTAATTAGCATGCCAAAGTAGACAGCGCAGCGGTTTATACATGTTGTAAAACGTGGCTATTTTTATTTTATCGCCAAATCGTGTACTTTCGAATATAGATAAAAATCACACAATTAACACATTTTGCATGGATATTATTGAAATGTTATAAAATACTAATATAAATGTCCGGCCAAAAAACAGTGGTCGCTCGAACTTAAAAATATTGTGTCGTTTGGCTAGCGTGGAAGACCGCTTTTTTTGCCGGTTTGTTTTCGAATTCCCGTTTATGCAATTTCTGACAGGAAATATACGACAACAATAAATATTAAGCTAAAAATATAATATTGTTAATGTAGATGTAACTCGATGAATCAAGAGAATTCAGGCAGTTTAATTGTATGAAACAATACTTAGCTCCTTACGAGTTCAACCAATGAAAATCGCCGCACATTGCCTTTAGGCAACTATGAGATTCCTATAGTGAAATTAAGCTTGACGTTTATTGAATAGCTCAGTCAAGCTAATGATACCTGATACTTATGCGTGGTAATGTCAGATTGGACCCAGTACACATGTGTTGCGTAAATATTCCAATAGCAGTTGCGTTTATAATGTATCATTATTTTTAATCAGCGCTTTATACAAAAGATTCGTCAGCTGGCGGCTTTTGTGGTTTATTGACACTATTCGGTTTTCGAAAGAGAAATCTTACCTCCATTTTCAGTGTAGGACCAGTCTGAAAGATAAAAAGCAAATGAATGGTGTACGTGGAACACATACGAACAAATGGTGTACGTGGAACACGTACGAACAAACGTTAACAAAACGCCAGCTATGCAGAAATGTCGTAACGTGACTCACGTGATATATAATTCTCATGCATTCATCTATAGGATTTCCCGTCTAATTGTGTAGCATTCAACTATTGGTTGATCACTGGAGGTCAGTGTTTATGCTGAACTGACAGCACAGCTGAACTGATACACACAAACGCACACGCACATTATAGGAGTTTGCTTAACGCACTTCGACATGTGTCGCAACCCGTTAGTCAGGGTCGCCCACATATAACTAATTTATTCACATAGATGAATATATGAGAATGATATATCATGTGCATCACGCAAGTGGCCTGAGACATTTTCGCTGTAGTGAATGACATATTTACACAATCCTCCTGTAGCAGACTGTATGTAGGGGAACTTCTATTCCGATTACAATGAAAATATATTCGTATTTCGCAAGAATCAACTATTATTATTATTATATATATATATATATATATATATATATATATATATATATATATATATATATATATATATATATATATATATATATATATATATATATATATATATATATGATAGTGTCGGCTGATAGTGTATGTTCCGAAAGACACAGGCAGTGTGAGGTGCACGAAATTGCCCCCAAGTTTTCTTGCAAGTATTGCTTCAGTTCAGCATTAGCTGCTTTGGTCATATATATATATATATATATATATATATATATATATATACACTATCAGCCGATGGCTCCTTCTATCTGGCATCTAAGCCAGAGGAAGTTAATAAAATACCAAACAGGGAAATGGACGAATCTCCGTGCGCCTCGTAGAACTGGTGATCACGATCTCTAAACTCACTACTACATCCCAGTTTAGCTGTGATCAGCCGTTTAAGGTGTATTTCATCAAGCATCAAACACGGTGGTCTTGTGACAGTATCAAACACAACCGAAAAAAATGGTCATGCATAATTTCAACCACAGCGTGAGTATCTTCAAATACTACAAAGCTATTCGTGGTGCCATTATTCAGGGACTTTGTAAGACCGGTTTTACTAGTTAGGCACCACTATACAAAACACACAAACCTCGATATGTCATATTGCACTTTAAATGCAGATCACATATACACAGCCAGCGTCTGCGGATTGATATAATCAAACCTTCGTTCAAAAGAACGAGTTGGAAGAGACAAGCAATGCTAGACAGAAATAATGATCAGACACTCGCGGTCCGGGGCGTGCGAAGCAATTCTTTGCGCATGGGTATCGCCACTTACCTTTGACTACAACATCATAACGTGCACAGCTGAGAGACCGTAGGCAATGAGAACAGAAATACGTTGCCATAGCTCCTAATACTAGAGCAGGACAACAAGGAAAAACAAGCAACGAAGAAGAAACCATAAACTTGATGGTGAGAAACTAATACGTGGACCAAGAATGCATGTCCACCAGATATTGTTGAAAAAAGTGGACATTACATTAACTTGTACATACGTAGCAGAATGCTGCATTGCAAAGTCATGTTTAATAAATTACGATTATACAGTCACTTTAATGTTTAGCATAAATGCTGGTTCGCCTGCATGTATCCAGTTTAATCTACTCGAGATCTACGTAGTTGTAACCGGCATATTTTTCGCAGCCAGTTAGAACACCGCGTCAAACATCACAACGAAACGCGGAAGAGTTTTGTTTAAACATAGAAAAAACCTGCAAATAATCTTAATATGAAAATAAAAGTTAATAGATAACCAATCTCACCTGTGCCCAAGACTCCATCGAGAAGAAGCTGAGCCAGAAGCAAGGCTACGACCACGGAGATACGTCCCATTCTTGTGCACTCGTCGACGTTGGAAAGAAACTGATGCGCCGCTCAGCAATTGTGCTTGTTTAAGTTTGCGAACTCTCGTATTTATCGGCGTACGCCAAATGCCCTTGACAGTACACAGAGGACGTCCACGTGCTTCAAGTAACATAGAGTGCACGGTGACGGACAAGGTGGAAGTTGGACAAGGTCATTAGTGAACCCCACACCAGGGTATATGACAATGACGCAATGAGAACAGGAAAGTTGTTAATTGCAAGGCGCCCAGAATATAATTTTGTTGTTCGGTGGCCCATCGTAGAAGGAAAACAAACAAATGAAATTCGGTGTAGATGTAAGATACTTTTGACACATACCATTCAAGACCCAAATTGACGCAATCCTGCTTGACTTTGCTAAAGCCTTCGACAAAGTGCCTCACCTACGTCTTCTATCAAAATTGACCTCCTACGGAATCACTGGAAACACTCAAAATTGGATCAAATCTTTTCTATCCAACCGCAAACAGAGAGTCTCAGTTAACGGTGCCCTGTCGGACATCACAGATGTCACGTCTGGTGTCCCACAGGGCTCAGTTCTAGGACATGTCCTCTTCTTACTCTACATAAATAACATAAATGGGAACATCAAATCTTCTATACGCCTTTTTGCAGATGATAGTATTATATATCGTAAAATTTCTTCCAAAACCGACCACGAAATTCTCCAAACTGACCTAAGCCAACTCCAAACATGATCAGACAACTGGCAAATGGAATTTAATGTATCTAAATGCGTCTACCTTCCAATAACAAACAAAACTAAACCCAGCACACACAAGTACTCGCTTTCTGGCCAGCCATTATCCACCGTATCCAGCCACTCATACCTCGGAGTAAAATTGGATTCCAAATTAACCTGGACAAATCACGTCACTGACATAACTTCAAAATCTTCGAAATGTTTAGGCATAATTAAACGAACTCTTGGCCCATGTAAACCCGAAGTTAAGCAAACAGCCTATAACATGCTAATCCGGCCAAAACTTGAGTACTCTTCACCCATATGGAATCCCCACACCTTTTCACAAGTTAAAAGTCTTGAAAGAGTGCAACACTCTGCTGCCAGATTTGTTAAAAATGATTACAGACGGAACACAAATCCAGCAGATCTAATTACTGCCCTTGGATGGCCAACCCTCGAACGAAGGCGCATTATCAAACAAGCCACTACCTTCTACAAAATTCTAAACAACATTATTGAGATCACCCCCCCCCCTCCAGGCCTACTAACTCGCTCTCGAACCCGTGGACAACACATAGCCCCCCAAGTGTCGTATAAATGCAATGGTCTTTTCATTTTATCCCAGAGCCATTCGCATATGGAATATGATTCCATCGAAAATTACCAACATAAAAAACCCAAAATCATTTCAAGAAGCTATTATGGAACTCCCTTTCACCACACCTCCTCACCTAAACTGCCTTTAAAACACAGTGCTCAGCATAAACTTATCCATGGTGTGGGTATGGAGACTGTCTATGTGTGCATGTGGCAAGGCAGCGACAGTATCCATACACACAACCAACCTATTAAAATTTTTCGTTAAACATCCTATACATAAAATAAATAAAACTATCAGATAAAAACCATTTCAGCAACATTAATGATACTAGTCTTCTAATCGAATGTACCACCCACAGCGCATGCGCACAGTCCACCACAAACTCCTGCGTTAGCCCAAGTTTGGGCTGTTTGGAGTAAACCACTTGAGACTTGAGAGAGAATACATTTTATTCAAACAAGTAACAAAGCAATGGCTGTTAAAAAACGTGTAGATAATGTATCCCCTACATCGCTATATATTTAATAACGTTTGTGTAATTAGAAAATGTACAATTAGAAAAAAAATAATCACATACAATTCAAATGCCTAAATTTATAAAGAATAGATTACAATTATTTACATAGTCAATAAACATAAACAATAAAAAAAATTAAATATTATATATTCTATTAGTTTAGAACTAGCAGTAGTAACTAATAACAGTAACTAGATTATGCTATACAGAGGAATTATGTACGTACACAAATAAAGCATTTACCCAACTTACGCTACACTGTGGCTCAACGTGTTCCACACCAAGCGTTAGTTGAGCAACCCTATTTGAATCAGCTATATATAATTATCTATGTATGCTAGATATATTATCTTGGTATAAAATGGTTTACTTATAATCATAGTTTATGTGAATAAAACAATTTTAACTTATGAATATGATTGCGCCCTAGACATCAAACAGAATGCAAAATGGCTCAACTAACACTACTTTCCCGGTTGTCTTTCTGGCAAGCGCGACGCCATTATGACGGTTAACTGCTTCCCTCAAAGCTGGTCAGGATCTGGATCGGTAATGTACTGCAAGGATGTTCGCCGGGATGACCACGTGACTGGACATCAGTGTCTTATAAAACTATATGTTGATTACAAAGATTGAAGTAAGGTTAAAGGTTAAATAATAATGTATAACATAATCAACAAGTAAAGTCACTGCACCAGTTGGTACGGTGCGTTTGGAACGTTAACGTTCCTAAAGTGAATGGGATATACCTATTCTTGAGCCCAGCAAACGTTTTCTTGCTGCATAACTCACATATATAATATTCACGGAAAAATATATTATGACAGTTACTCACGTGTTACAAAAACAATATCGCTTTGATGATGATGTAATACCGAACCCAAATTTCAAATATACAAATACCAGTTAAAATTATACATATTCCTAACCGTGACAACTGATCTATCATATATTTTGCAGTACCTGTTGAAATATGCACAAGTGTCGCGTTATTTACACTACAACATTACATTGTACAGTTTATGTACTGTGTAAACACGTGCATGCAAAGCGGCCAACCAAACAATTTTAACTAATGAAATGTAATTTATACTTTTGGCTATTTTTATATATTATATACTTATATATTACACATTTTAGTTGTAATAATGTTTATATATATATATATATATATATATATATATATATATATATATATATATATATATATAGACCTGGCACGCCACCTGGTGAGCATGGGACAATTCAAGCACACCCTCGTAAAGGGGCGTATGACTAACGCAATGACATAATCACCCCATATAATATGTCATTGCGCTTCTAGGTCGCGCTCGGTCGAGGTGACGTACGGAATGACCCTGTCTATGACCGCACCCAACTTGCAAGGCTCCCCCCTGGTGTGATCAAGCGGCCAATGTCAACGCTGTCACGCATGACCGCGTAAGAGGAGACATGTAATCAGGTAACTGGGACGTCCGGGAGGGGGTGTAAGGGGCACCCGGTCAGTGAGACGTTCACCTGCTGCTTGATTCAAAGATGAGTGTGTCGAATCCATGGGATGTCACCCACTACAAGGGCATTCTGTAATGTCAGTGCCATATATAGACTGTGCCATATAATGCAATGATAGCCACGTTGACTAGACTCGACAACTTCTTCAAGAAGTCGTACTCACATGAATATGTTTTAGCTCATATCTTAATCACTGGACTTTATATTTTAATGTAGCTATACTGGGTTGATATAGCATTCCATGTCAATGTATTATGCCACTAGTAATTTTACAATATATCGTGTGTATATTATAACTTTTCATCAGGTCCTAATGCGTTGATCATACGTATTCACTAGTTGTACACTATTTCATTGCGTGTCCTTTGTATGTGAAATTACGTGTATTTTAACGTATCTCCTCTGGCTATGCAGATCAAATTAAATAATAATAAATGTTTCTGTAATATACGCATATTTGAATTCTGTAGTGCACATTATTAAAATGTCTTGATTTTGTCTAGGACCATAGATATGCCTTGAGCATAGAGGATTTGGTCGGTGTGGGAAGCAGCTCTGGCCGCCGCAGCAATAATACGTGGTATTGAGATAGAGGCCAGAGCCCTGTGAGTCCACGATAGGCAATGTGGGGTGAACGAAATTGCCCAAATATCGAAACTGCAGCAGGTGGATTCGAAACCCGGTTCTCGCGATTGCCAGTGTTTTAACCGCTAGACCACCGCGCCCCACACTTTTCCACACTTTCATGGGTTGAACAGGGGAAGGAATTGTTAGTTGAGCCATTTTTTTATTATTTTCGATATCTACGGCACAATCATATTTATGATTAAAAATTTAGTTTTATAATTCACAATAATAATATATAATTCAAAATTAGTTTTTACTTACATAAACAATGATTATTAGAAGTTCATTTTATACCAAGATAATATATCTAGTACGCATAGATAATTATATGTAGCTGATTAAAATAGGGTTGGTAAGCTGGCTCAGCTAACACTCGGTGAGGGGTAAGTTGAGCCACAGTGTAGCGTAAGTTGGGTAAATGCTTTATTTGCGTATAACATACGTTGGCCTTGTATTACAATTTTACAACTACTCAGACAACACATCTATACAATGGGTATAACACGTATCTCACAAGTCTACACTCTTAAATAAAAAGTCAACACACTTAATTAGTACAGACTAAAAGGCCATAAATTTAACTTACTGCTAATTTGTTGCCCTGTAGCCATCCGATGTCCAAATTTGAGCCGCTGCTCAACTAACCCTCCATTTGTTATTTGGGTGGCTCAACTAGCAATTAAGCTTTTTCTTTTTTAATTAACTGCTCATTAAAGCGCGGAGTGGTGTAAATAATCTTCTTCCTTTCCCATTTGTAAGTGCACAGACAATAAAGTCTGGTCACGTGCGTTGATAGTTTACACACACACGGATACATCATTCCCCTAAATAGCAATCACTCAGCACCTGACATCCTTGCACAGCGGCACAGCGAAACGTTTAACACAAAATTAATGTGTCTAGACCGACGACTTCGTAGCATCGTGTGAACCATTTCGGTTACGTGGGAAGCATAATTACTCGGCTCAGTGAAGTTATTTAACGGTGTGTCTCATCGGGCGTCAACGTTGCCTAACATCAGTCCTATCATAAATCTTTTGGGTGTGTGCGTGTGGTTGCGAGCGATCGTTGTCTCTGACAATACAGAATATGTCCACCCAAACATTTGAACATATAAAATGAAAAATGTATAAGAAAATTGCAAAATAATGAGAGATGGTCACGCGTGCAGTGAGTCTCAAGTAGTATTTGAATTTGTACTTCAAATCGGAGCATTTTTGCGATGCATTGGTAACTCAACCGACATCGCATATTGACACTAACTACTTCTAAGTTGCCCAAATTTTGAAAAGGCAGCAGGTTGATTCGAACCCCTCTCGATTGACAGTCTGACACTCTAACCGCTAGACCACTGCGCCCCATACATGCATGACACAACCTACTTCTGGCACTGGTTTCATGCTCAATGCAATGCCAATGGCTTAACATTCTACATCTTGGGATTAAATGTGCAATTTTTATTAATGTGCAATTTCAAATGATGGCATTGCCAAATATGTTATGGTCTGAATAAGAGCATACAACATAAAAAGAGCCTTTAAATTGGCCACCTCACGGAAATTGCCGAGCGATACCAGCATTGGATTTGTGTCAACTGTGTGTGTCACGCCGTCACGCCGCCACGCCGTCATGGCGGCTGACTTGTGTTGTTCTGCGAACGAGGTCACTTTTGACACAGAGAACGACGCATTTGATGATGAAGGCCAACTTCCCATTTCTCGTAATTTTTAGGACCATTCTCCCACCTCTCGCTTCCTGCCTCGTCGCCTTCGTTATTCGATTAAGCCAACTTATAAGATGTCTCGATATAAAAAAAACAGTCATATAATTGGGTCTATTCTAAACAAGCCGGCCCTAAAACGGGGAATATATCAACGTGAGTATTGTCGACTGTGTTCTTATTAGGACCATTAAATCCAGTCATTCCGACGAGTAGTTATATGTTCTGGTGCGGATGAAGGCGCCACTTGTCGCAGTATGGATAATCAATGCTGTATCCCGTAGGAACCAGACCACATTTGATTTTCCCCATAGGCCGCCATTATAACGTTTCTTTGAACACCTGAAAATGTTTTCTTCTAATTTTATCATATATATATATATATATATATATATATATATATATATATATATATATATATATATATATATATTCGTTTAAATTCGTTTAAAAATTCGTTTAAATTTATATATATATATATATATATATATATATATATAAATATATATATATATATATATATATATATATATATATATATATATATATATATATATATATATATATATATATATATATATATATATATATATATATATATATAAATTTAAACGAATTTAGACCTCTACGATCTACATCTTCGCAGATTCTTGCCCTTAGACGCATCATCGAAGAAATGAGAAACCACCAGAAAGAAGCTGCCATTATTTTCATCGACTTCAAGAAAGCCTTTGACTCTGTAGATAGAAACGCACTGTTCCAGATTCTCCAGGCGTATGGCATCCCAGAGAACATCGTCAAAGCCAAACAGATAATGTATGTAAACACATCTGCAGCTGTAATGGCTCTCGAAGGGAAAACTAAACATTTTAACATTAACACAGGAGTCCCCCCCCCCTCTTGCCCCACACCTGTTCATTATAGTCTTGGACTACGCATATAGAACTGCGATTGATGACAGAGGACTAACCCTAACCAGATGCAGAAGCACCAGACATCCAACCTCACATCTCTCTGACCTGGATTATGCCGATGACATCGCTCTGTTCGCTGACAAGATACAAGAAACAGAACTTATACTTCATAAAGTGGAAAGTGCTTCCAAATCTACTGGACTATTTCTTAACCCAAGCAAAACAACGTACATCCATATCAACCCGTCTGCTAATGATAGCGTTCACTCATCAGCAGCATGGGATTAATATTGACGATCTCATCAGATGGGAGTCAAATTGAGAATGTAGAGGATTTTAAATAACTCGGATCCTAAAACTCACAGCATGACATCCAGTGCAGAAAAGCCAAGGCATGAGCAGCAGTTCACGCCCTTGACAAAGTTTGGAGAGCGCCCATCTGTAGACTCACCAAACTGAAGATTTTCAGGACGACAGTTGAACCGATCCTGATATATGGATGTGATTCGTGGTCGCTAACACAATCAGTAGAAAATGCAATGGATGGCACCTACACAAGAATGCTGCAGAAAACTGAAACTGTGTCATGGCACCACCACATGACCAACCAAGAACTGTACGGCTCCCTCCCACGGATCACCACCATCGTGAGACAACAGCGTCTTCGTCTGGCAGGTCATGTGATGCGCCATGACGAAGCAGCCAACAAAGTCCTGCTCTGGAAGCCCGATGGCCCTCGGAGAAGAGGTCAACCAACAACTACTCTGCAAAACATACTAGAGAAAGACACGAACCTCAGCGGGACAAATCTAATAGCGAAAATAAAGAACCGAAACCTCTGGAAGGAAATCGTCATGTCACCACGTTAAGTGGATGACATAAGTAAGTAAGTAATATATAAATGATTTACTTGCTGTGTGAAAATGACATATCTCGTTATTCAGAAAAATTCACCCAAAGCTGATACCCCTCAATTCCACTCCAGCTCGGTGACTGGTTTTGAGATGTTGGTACGTTCTGTGGAATAGTCAGTGTAGTTATGTAACGTTTATGTCAAGTAGTATAACAAAAACATTGATTTTTTTAACGTATCCTATGTGAAAGTGCTCGGAAATATTAACTGATCACGCGCAATCCTCACATTTCGAGGGACGGATCTTAAATGTGGTATGTGACCCGGACGCTGGCTGCTAGTCTCGTTTATCCAACTTTCGCTCGCCTTCGTGAACTCGCCGAGAAAAAACCGTCCTCGGAAACATGGCTTGACTGTTACGGACTACATTTAGTGCAGGCGTTACCGGGGAGAGCCTGCAACCAATCAGCGTCATTATCGATATTATATACAATGGCATTATTTTGCATGATTTTACTTGTTAGTGTGACATTTGTATCAATATATTCAACGTTTGAAGTTGATTTCAATGCATCGATAACAGTTTACTCTTATTTCCCAATATGAGAGCGTAATAATAGACCCTATATATATATATATATATATATATATATATATATATATATATATAGTAAATGTTTATACTTTGACAGTTATGCGTTAACTGTTTACTTCCATTATCGCCCATTCTTGTCGCCTGCACGAAACATTGTTCGTTTGTTTTGGCGTTTTTTTTAATTAAGCATGTTATAATTGTATACTCTTTATATATTTCCTTCTTCTTTGTTATATTGTAATGATTCAGCCTGCGATTGTGCACTTATAACTCCTTTCTGTCTCTGTTATTGACTATATATTAATACTAAAAGTAGTGTGTTGTTGGTTTTGGCTAAGCTATCAGCTGCATCTATATTCTAGGGCTAGGCTATGTTAATACTAGTGATAGTTTATCCATCTAACATGCCTAGGATTCACAATTTAGCGATCGGAGTCGGCCCTGGTCAGCATTTCTAATTAAATAAATCAGCCTTGATCCTAGAATTGTGAATTATTTCCCTGCAGCTGCTCTTAGCCCTAACAACATCATATTCTACCTATCGAATTGAATTTTTTTCCCTCCTTATCACTGAGCGTATAATATGTATTTTATCTTTGTGCGGGTTATTTGTTTATTATCTTTGTCTATATTATTTAAGTACAAATGCTATTCTCTTGAGGAAGATATCTATAATACCTATAAACACTGAAATATGCATCAACAATATATAGTATACGAATTAGCTTTTCGAAAACGCAAGCTTTGCATCTTCCTTTTCTTGGTCTATGTACACACAGAACATTGTATACAATGTTGTTGTAACCCATAATGTCTATCATCCTCCTTCTTGCAGATGATGTCTCAATAAATCCTATACCAAAAACATTTCAAAACCATCCATCACCCGCGCCATTCAGGTAGGGGTGGTGGAGTCGCATTTCTTGTACATGAAAAATATAAAGTAGAAATTATTCATACACCTTAATGCCGTCCTCCTGCAAGCACAAATGAAATAATTTTGTTGATACATTTCCAGATTTCATTGAAACCACCTTATAATTCCAAGAAGACTTTCCCATATTACGACATTTCACTATCTACCTTCATTTACCAAGTCTAAATACTACATCATTCTTGGATGTCCTTCAAACATATGTATTACATCAACACGTTTCATTTCCTACACATGTTCATTGGCTTGGCTTGTTTATTACTAGATCTACTTACATTAACATCAACGCAATATTTCCTACTAATGGTTTATCAGATCACCATTATGTCATTATTGATAATTCGTTAAAAGTTTAGAAAAAAAATTCATACATACATACCCTTCATGACGATCTTGCTAATTACGATCTTTTGATCCTACCTAAATCTACATTATGCGAGCTTGTTATTCAGTACCATGAAACATTAAGTAAACTTCTGGATAAAAATGCTCCGAAACAAACCAAAAGTGTACAAGTTCGTCCTCCATCACCATGGATGTCTAATGATATAATTGTAGCAAAACGTCGTCGTCGATATCTTGAAAGAATTTGGCGACGAACTCGTTCTCCAATTGATCGATCCCGTTATACTAAACAGCTACATATATGCAATCACATGATGTCAAAAGCAAAGTCTGATTACTATACACATTTTATCTCAACAAATTCTGAAAACCTTCGCCAGATGTGGAAATTGTGTAGTTCTCTTTTAAAATACTTCACAGATAAAATTGTGATCTTGACCCATTTTCAACACTTCTACTAAAAAGCTGTATCAATCAACTCATCTTCCCATTACTACTATCACAAACCTTTCAATGCAGAGCGGAGTTGTTCCACGGGATTTCAAACAGGCTCCTGTAAATCCTCTTATTAAACAAAAAAAAACTTTGTGTAAAAATTACTTAAAGTATTATCGTCCTATCTCCAATCTCATTTTTTTGTAAACAAATATTTTAAAAAGTAGTTGCTAATCGCCTTCATGAACATATTTATAACCATCACTTATCAAACGATCTATAGTCTGCCTATAAACGATTCCACTCCACCGAAACCACTCTTCTCAAGATACACAATGATATAGTTGACAACATGGACAATGGCAACGTCACAGCACCCACGTTTTACATATCACTTTCACAATCAAATGTAGAAGAATCTGTTTTGACTTAAAATTATTGTCTTACTGATACCTTATTTTAGATGGAATCAAGTAAGCTAAAGCTTAATCCAGATAAAACAGACCTTATCATTATTGGCACTAAACAACAAAGAAACAGGGTCATCAACCATTTTCCAGTTAAACCATTGGCAGTGATATATTCCCATCGGATACTGTTCGTAATTTAAGTGTTGTCTTTGATAGTTACTTCAACTTTCGCCAGCGTGTTTCTCAAGTATGTAAATCCTGTTTCTATCATATACGTAATCTCCGTCGAATTCGGCGTCACATATATATATATATATATATATATATATATATATATATATATATATATATATATATATATATATATATATATATATATATATATATATATATATACAGTTAAAACAATATCAACGGCATTAAATAATAACCGCCTTGACTATTGCAATTCACTAAATAACATTGCTAAAAGAGACTTGGCTTAACTCCAACGAGTACAAAATTGTCTGGCACATGTGGTTCTGAGGGCACCTCGGTTTTCGCCAAAACTAACACTATTTATACAATAACACTGGCTTCCTGTTTCTTATCGAATTAATTTTAAGATGTCCGCTATTACATGTCGTGCTATAGCTACACAACAACCATAGGCAGCTCAGATCATCAATTTTACAACTACTTGTTATGCCTAAAACAACACTTAACTTGCGAATAGAGTCTGGAATTAATTCCCCATCACTATGAAAACATCCGAAACTAAAGCTATTTTCTGAAGAAAAAAACTCAAGACATAGTTATTCCAAATTGCATTTCCACCATAATTCTTCCTTCGTCCCTCGTTATATTAATGACTTTTGCGCGTCCCTGTTCACGATTATGCTTAATGATTCTGTTTCGTTGCGCCTGAGCTCAGGTTCCTGAGGACATAGGCGCCATAGAAGTTAATTATTATTATATTATTATTATTATATATATATGCACCCACAATCTGGGTGCATATATAATTTCCGTCACAACGGAACCTACGCACCGATTCAAGGTTCTGGTGTGCGCGACAAACGGTGGCGCCACACTCGGAGCTTGGATAATCGAGGCTAGCTGGAAACGTTACACGGAAACATTACACGGGCCGATAATCGAAGACCGCAGCCACTATCTGGCAATGCCCGCGGCTCGGAGTCGGCGATGTCTTCCCTTCGACTGAAACACTGATATCGGCCACGTTATTGAACGTATAACCAGGTGATCATACAGTAGACATACACAAGGTTTCATGCAAGGTCGTTCGTAAGTGTTAGTATTTAAACAAATTCTACATGCACGTTCCGAAAAGCAGCATGCGCAATATGCACGTTACCGCCAGCTGCCGCCGCTGCTGTTCCTACAGCATAGCGGCGGGTTTAGCCAGCCGGCCCCGGGTATATTTAGCACCTCCGATAAATGTGGGGCGGCCGTACCAGATCGGCCCGCCGCATGTGGCAACGGGCCCAAGCAGCGCGTAACGGTGATAGGGCGTCATGGCGTTAATGGCAATGTCATGTTGTTCTCCTTTTTAATCCATGAAGTCCGAGATGGGGCTGGCGCCGATACCGATACGTCGATTTCTGTTTTCCTTCTTCTTCGTTCCTGGTCAAGTTTCACTGCCGTCTCCACTCCCCCATATTATCCCTCGTTCTCGTTCTCCACTCCTCTCCCATGCCCGCCAAATATCTCTTCACGCAGTCCTCCCATCTCATTCTCAGTCTTCCTCTTCTCCTTCTACCCTCCACTCTAAGCGCATCCGCTCTCTTCTTCAACCTTCCCCTTCCATTCTTTACACGTGTCCATTGCAAGTGCAATATTGTGTAATTATTTGTGACCTTAAACTCTCTTATCGAACCGCGAAAACGGTCATCTTTCGTCGCCAAATTTCTCCACATATATGTATATGTCATACCCAAACTCCTACTTAATAAAGTAACCACCATTATGCATAACAGAACAGCAGTAAGTCTATCTATACTTCATTGCAAAAGTGCACTAAATCAATTCACACAAAACACATAATTCCTACTTTATTAGGGACACTTTATGGTAACAGTGGACAAAGAGTATAGTTTAATTATGAGTATGTTGCCTTGTAATAATGTAATGCCAATCTGGCTAAAGTACAGCTGCAGTAGAAGCACACACACACACATATATATATATATATATATATATATATATATATATATATATATATATATATATATATATATATATATATATATATATATATATATATATATATATATATATATATATATATATATATATATATATATATATATATATATATATGATTGGCTGGCTAGCGCGGAGTAATACAATTTATTTGGTCAAATAGTTCAGGTGTAGTCTCAGACACCCAGTGCAAGTTTAGCGAAGACCTGGTTATTTCATAAAAAAATTGTATGCATCTGGTAAGTTGCATAAATTCATTTATGCAATATCCGACACAAGTCCTATGTAGTAGAAAATTTAAATGGGCCAAATAAATGACGTTTTTATTACAAAGTGGACTGCTTTTCACGCAACCACTTTAGGATGAACATTAACAGGAATGTGAACTCCTCAAAGCAAACCAGACAGGAACTGAACACATGTACAGCCCCGTCCGGCAAGTTTCTCAGATCCCACATTCCTACAAGCATGACGATATATACATCAAGAAATCGTCATGAACATATAATGCAAAAAATACAGACATTCCATGACCAATACACAAATTTAATTACAAACAGGTGGGGTCATTTCGCCACAAGGTCACCCACAAATCTGTGACCACCCCACCACGACCTATCCTGTTAAGCAATTCTGATATACTTCCTAAAAGCATCTAAACTCCACCTGCCTGCTGCCCTGATTTGTGCATCTAACCCCCCCCGCAAGGCCGCTGCAGTAGCTGCACTGATGCGAAAACTGGGACCCTTAAATGAACTAGACTGGTATCCGCAAAAAACTGAGGAGCCGTTTCAGGGACACATGGAATTCACTCCGCAGCATAGGTGGGCCATCCGGGTATCCAAAAAGAATACCTTGCACCGGGCCTCTGACCTAAATAAACTCCCTTAAGAATGCTGCCGGATGGATAAGTGACACTTGTAGCATTCCCCTCTCACCTGCAGAGATTGCGGACCGTGCCGTGCACTGTGCTTAAAACGACGAAAAGATACATTTATATTTGTCATCTAAAGTGTTGATCCTACCTGGAATATGACGTGCGGTGAAATTGATGTTGTAACGCAAGCACGCTAAAACCAATGGACTGATTGATGCCTTGATGTGGGGTCACGAGACGTTTGCTTGTTAATAACTGGCACAAAAGCCTGTATAGAAACACACACTTCTGTTTGCCCATCTACCACCCCACACTATCACTGCTGCCATTATAGGGTAAAGCTCCAGAACCGATATGTTATATGAACGCCATGATACAGTCCACTGCCCATAGAACCATTCGGCACCATACAGTGCCCCAAAGCCTATACTTCCGGAGGCATCAGTGTATAGGTGCAAGTGGTCACCTGTCAGAAAGTTATCGTCTAGGAAAAAGGACCTGCCATTAAATTGAAGCAAGAACTCCTGCCATACCTGTAGATCGAGCTTTGCCTGACGAGTCAACCTGATGTGATGGGGTTTCTGGACCCCTACTGTCATATATATATGATCCTTCTCAGAAAAGCTCTATCTGGCACAATAACTGTACAAGCAAAATTCAGGATGCCAATGAGTGACTGTAGATCTCGAAGAGTTACTTTCTGTTTCCTCTGAAATTCCTCCAGGAGTGTTTTAGCTTTCTCTAACTTATCCTCAGGCAGTCTAGCATCCATAAGCACTGTATCTAGTGTAATGCCGAGAAAAGTGATGACACGAGTAGGAGCCACTGTCTTCCCTGGTGCTAAGGGACCCCGAGTTCGAGGCAAAGATTAACAAAAGCTTGTAAATCTTGTCCGCATTTCGCAGGAGAATGGGCAAGAAACAGAAAATCTTCGATAACATGGACGACCGCGTTCGCTCCCAGTTTGAACTTTGCTAGGCACTCAAACGCAGAACTTAATAACATCCTTCCTGTATAGTTGCGTATTGGATAGCAGAAATTTCCTTGGGAATGAAATCATTTACAGAGGAACCTTCTGGGTAGTATAAGTGATGTATCGTTCGGAATTTCCCAGGGGTCTTTTTGGGGACTACCCCCAAAGGGGAACCCTTAAGTTGTCCCTGGGGGGTGGCACATCAAATGGACCTAAGATTCCGCCCAGCGTCAGCTCCTTCGCTATCTTGCTGTCCTTTATCTTATTGTGCTGGTAAACCAAAGCAGCCAATCCTGAAACCGTGTATAAAGCCATTGAGAAGATACGCAGCAATATCATGATTGTAACCGACAAGGGCATCTGTAAGTGCATCAGGAGAGACTGGGGTACGCATACTATCTCCTGAAAACGGCTGGTCGCGAACTGGCAGTCGACGATTGGGCCGCAGGGTTGCCGGTGGCTGATGTCGTTCGGGCAGGATTGGTTTTTTTTTGTCTATAGCACCTTTCCGCTGAGTGGGGGCCACCACAGCGTCCACACGCATGTGTGTAGCGGTCTCGTCGTCATTGCCTGACCTAACTGACCCGGAATAGCTTTGTGGTGAGGAGTCATGCAACAGCGAGGAAATACTAACGTATTCCCCGGACAAAATCTGGGTTTTAAATTTTAAGCTTGTCAGACCCGCGGAAATGACGGGATAAGGCCGAAGGTGCAATTGATGCTACTAAATCCTGAGATGCCCTGAGGAGAGTGTGTACCTCGTTACCTGTATTGATACCTGATGATATGGCCTCTGGCCACGGTGCCGACATTGGCCTTGGAACGGGGCTTGGTGGAGCGCCAGTCACAGACGATGCCACCCGACTTGATGTATGGCCGCTCTGCGGCCATAAACAAAGTTTAGCCACGGGCGGAACGATGGGCTCCCCCTGCTGACGATGTCACTGCCACAGGGACCGCTGGAGGCGGCGCAGGTAGTACGCTGGTCGCAGGCAGTTGTTGCAGACCACGCACCATTGCATGGACTTCCTGCAACATCTTGTCGGAAGCTTCAATCCTGCGCTCCAGGCTCAACAAGCGCTCCTCCTTCGTACCTCTCCGACCCTCTGCTGCGTCCGCTACCGGACGAACGACCTGCTGGAGGCCGGTTCGTCCTCAAAGTGCTGTACGACGGTGCACTCTGCTGGGGGTGAGCCCATCGCAGATCGTGCGATGGCAGCGCGGTTAACCGCCGCCCGCGACCTTGTTGCCACCGGGCTGTGGCGCAGAGGTCGTCCACGACGAGCATTCTTAGCTGGAGCCATCTTGCAACACATTGTGGAAGAGCCAATACTGAGTGAACAGCTAAACGCTTGGAAACTGCCACCGCACTACTCGTGAAAAACACACATGAAAACTACTTAGGGAGGTAAATCCTAAATTGTTGTGGCATTGCCACCAGGACTGATGCCTTGCATCGAGGCCGAAATAAAACGGTCGCTAAAGACCATATGTGGATAATAGTTTTTTTTTAGATTTACATATATTTATCTTCATTTTTTGTTGTTCATTATTATTTAAATAGTGGGGGGTCACTGCCCACGATAGATCAACACAAAAATGTAATCATAGTTAGTTATGGGGTCACCGCCCACGATAGATCAACACAAAAATTTAATCACAGTTAGTTAGGGGGTCACCGCTCACGATAGTAGATCAACACAACAATGAAAAGCGTATTTAGGGGATCACCGCCCACGATAGTAGATCATCACAACATTGTAATCACGTTTAGTTAGGAGGTCACCGCCCACGATAGTAGATCAACGCAAGAATTGCAAACGCAGTTAATTAGGGGATCACAGCCCACGATAGCGCATCAACACAAAAATGTTAAGCATAGTTAGTTAGAGGGTCACCGACCACGATAGGAGATCAACGCAAAATTGTAATCACAGTTAGTTAGGGGCACCGCCCACGATAATACATCAATGCAAAGTTGTAATCGCAGTTAGTTAGGGGGTCACCGCCCACGATAGTAGATCAATGCAAAGTTGTAATCGCTGTTAGTTAGGGGGTCACCTCCCAAGAGAGTACATCAATGCAAGAATTGCAAACACAGTTAATTAGGGGATCACTGCCCACGATAGCATATATACACCGAAGTGTCATCACAGTCATACGTTGTGTCACTGTTAACAATAGCAACACTACAGTGACAACCTTATTATTATAAAATCGAACAATGAACCTGGTGACACAAACACAAAATTGGAATCACCTTCATTTGGAAGACCAACGGTTACAGCGACATAAACGCTACATCGTCACCACAAACATTCGGGGGGGGGGGGCGCTGCCCACTAACGCGTAAAGTGTCATCACGGACTGTTATGGGATCACTGCCCACAATTTAGGAAATACAAGGTGCAAATATCATTAATAAAGTGAACACCGCCTATGGAGACGCATAACTGTGTGTGTCAATGCGATAAACTATGGAGCATCAATCATGGCGACATATCTAAAGAGGGGAACAATGTCCGTGGATGACATACAAATCAACCAATGATTATTGAGTTATCATTGTTACTGAGGCGAATGCTGTCCAGAATGTAATAACACTAAAATGTATAATAAAACCCCTAAATTATGAATACCTTACTAGCAATTAGCACTCGACAATGAAAATATCTTGGTTGCGGATAATTTTTTATGTTACCCTTATTAGGGGACAGGGCTTACCTGGGGCACGAGGGTATCAATGAAGTAACAATAATCAGATAACGATGGCCCGGAACTAGTTATGTGGGAGGGAGAGATTGACTCAACCGCCCAGGCGACCGTCGATAATTTAAGTTAAATACCCGAACTAGTGAAGGTGAAACGGAAAACAACTTGATCTGAGTTCAGCGGTATTAGTGAATAGTGTAATGACTTAGGCATCAGTCAGCTGTTGGAAAACCCGGCTAACTGCTCTGAAAATTGCACCACGAATATTGCGGAACAGCCGGAAATTTCCTATGTCAGATAAATGTACGCCATCTTGGCGGAAAACCTTCGCCGGGCCGTTCCACAGTTACTTGTGGCTCCGGTAGAACAGACCACGCCCCCCCACATGCCGACTGTAACGCAGCATTAGCGGATGCAACGCGAACCGCTCCCGTATCAAGATCAAAATGGCGCCATTTCTTGCGGCGCTCGATTTGGCAAAGAAATACCTGACGGACCCCTAAAGCTAACAATTTATCACCTAATCTACCTATTTGCGACCCTACTGCCTGGGGGAAATTTCCCATCTAGATCGTTGCCCCCAAGAAGGGTAATGACAATGTCGGGGACCCTGGCAGAAATCCGGGTCGCCGGTTCTCGGAATGTTTTAATGGACGCTCCCCTTCGACCCATAAAACGAACTGTACACGTGTGACTTAGTCTTTCTAAGTCGTCAAGTAGCTATGCCCAAGTACAAGCACAGCTAGATCCGACTTCGCCGCCGACATATTGAACGGCCGATTTCAACAGTTTAAACATATAACGAAACAAAGGCAAATTAATCACGAGGCACCCGAAGAAATAATAACAAATGAAACGATACTCAGCTGAAACGAATGTTGAGGCGATTTTCCTCCTGTAAGTCAATAGACGCAGATCGAAGAATGTACTCTCAAAACGTATTTGAAAACGTAACGGCGGTTGGTAAAAAACAAAGTATTTCGAGTGACAATTAGACACAACTTCGCAATGCAGAGACTGGAGTAGGAATAAAAGTGTCAAGCTACTGGCTCCGGTTTAAACTGGTTTCCGCTGAGCCGTGATTGGCTGGCAAGCGCGGAGTAATACAATTTATTTGGCCAAATAGTTCAGGTATAGTCTCAGACACCCAGGGCAAGTTTAGCGAAGACCTGCTTTGGTTATTTCATAATTTTTTGTATGCATCTGGTAAGTTGCATAAATTCATATATATATATATATATATATATATATATATATATATATATATATATATATATATATATATAGATATATATATAATACAATAGTATTATTTCTTAATTTGAATAGTTTCTTTGGTGTTTTTACTGAGTTTCCCGTGGTTCCTGTACACCATCTCACGTTAACGATTTATTTTATAATTGTAAAGCTCAAATGAGTTTATCGCATTTTTATGCTTCTGCTGTAGCCGATATTTAGCCAGATTGGCATTGGCAACATACTCATGATATATATATATATATATATATATATATATATATATATATATATATATATATATATATATATATATATATATATATATATAGGTCCCGAAAACTGGGCGTGAACTTTGCCCAAATCATGGACATAGGTAAAAATAAGGCGTAAATTTTATTTAACTTCGATCGTAGACAGAATGACGTCAGACGCCCTCTTCGCCGCCATTGTCGGCGGCGGGACTGTCGACGACGTGCACTGTCTGCTGTCGGCGGGTGTCGACCCCAACCGGCCGTTTCGTGACGGGATGTGTCCCCTCAACGCCGCCATTGCTGCTCGACGACTCGACATAGTGCGCCTCCTGCTGGCGACCGACATAGTCGACGTGAACCAGGTACCCATGACAAATGATATTGAGAGTTTTTATACTTTCGATGACTCTTAAATACAATTTGTACATGTGGTTTGTGATGTTAACACATGCAAAGTGTATAATAATTAATTAATTCGTCAGAAAAACCACGTGACTAACCTCGTGCGTGCTGTTACGAAGTATTCTGACCGTCCCAACAATGATTATCCGAATTAATCTGTCGGGTGACAGTTTTGTCACACAAACCGGTAATGTTGGCACACATCAACATTCTTTGTCGATGTGATAGGTAATTATTAAATCAATCGATCCGACAATTAAAGAAATGGCACCATTATTAACATTAATCGATTCTGAGCAATTATAATATGATTGTGACTTAAAACGTCGACGATGGGGACATTTAAAATTATTTCATTTGACGATATAGACCTATTTAGAATTACACCAGTCGCGGTTCGAATGTTTTAATGCTTCCTGGCTGATGACGAGTTTCAAGGCATGATGTTGTCCAACGTCTAACACAATTTATGTGGGTCGACAACATTTACGTTTTGTTCTAGAAAATAGCTTCTGTTATTGTCGTTGTGTCATATTTTGATCACATATTCCGTCCACACGTTTAGAAATACTTCTCTTTAAAGATATTGCTCTTAAGCATTATTAATGTTATGCTACAATTAAGGGGTCGTTCACAATTGCAGACATTTAACTATTTGCACAAAGCGTTCTAATTATCATACCCCTTCCCCTATTTAGTACTTTTAAATGTTGATAATTGTCCATGTTGAAAACATATTGATTAACAATGCTATAACACAGTGTGTACAATTTTATATAAGACATACCATCAGACTAGCTTTATCAAACAAAATATATAATTACGCTCAAGTTTTGTTTTTTCTAACAACTCCAGGGTTAATATTGATAATTGTTTTCCACGAAGTTGTAAATTCCTCAGATGCTCCACTGTATGACAGTGTCGCGCGGTGAACGGTTACGCGATTTAAAACAACATTTATTTAATAGTTCGGTAGCAGTTCACCGCGCGGCGCTGCATGACGCAACAATGGTCTAATTTCTCATGAGATCGACATTAAAAACTAATACGATGCCCCCCCCCCCAGTACGAACTTGGTATAGGTACATTTCGGCAGTTGTGAACGGCCCATGAAACAGTAACTCTGATTCGTTCCTGACTGGATCAGGCACGATTGGGCATGGATTACTTCGGATGGTCATTGGTCAATGGACGGGGATCATTATCACGTCCACGTTTCTATCGATACTAGGCCGACAGTTTCCGACTGGACGGATGTCGCCGTCAGCCTGTTCACTACGCGGCGGCATGTGACTGCGATGATGTCGTTGACACGCTGCTGTCCCTCGGGGTCGACGTTGACCAACCGGACGACGGCGAAGCGACTCCACTCCACCACGCGGCGGCCAGCGGAAACTTGGGTGAGCGCAGGGGAACACGGGAATTATTACATTTCCCAGACGTATTGATCCAGTCGTAGGGGTTGACTCGAGTCGCATCCGACTTGGATTTCAGAGAGATGGCTCGAGACTTGAACTTGGAGATTATTCACTTGCGACTTGATTTGATTACTTTGTGAATACCACTGATCGCGATTGCGCCGTTGTACTAAATATAGATTGTGGATCTGCGCCTGCGCCACTGCCATCTTAGAAGTCGGACAGACATTCGGTCGTACAACCTACAGAGGCTTGGTTACTCGTAGTCTTACACGTTGTTTGTGCAGTAAATATCGTTAACTGTGCATATAGATAAAGCAGTCGTGAAGGATGGTGACGACAAAACACTGTTGCTATGGAGATTGCCGCAGCGAGTCCCGTTATGCACACCGAGAACATATGAAAGGCGTGACTGTCATGCCGTTTCTGAAGCCACACATGGACTGTGGAAATGCGAACGGTGGCTCAGAGCGTGAAAACGCGACAATTTTGGTATTGACAACGTTACCAAACACAAATATATATGCTCTTTGCATTTTATTGGTGGGAACGGTCCAACTGACGAACACCCGGATTCTATAGACGCTACTGCTTCGCCGGTCCAAGTGAGTAACACTAACAGTGACGTAGCACTTACAGGCACGGCAAACAGACACCGCGACAGTCATAAGAGTTTAGTAACGCCTCGCCTAGGCTAGCGGACCTATGCTTATTAGATTAGGGGCACGCTTCTACACGAAGGTAATACACGGCGTAACAAGCATTTTATCCTTACCCCATGAATAAATAAGCAATGTCACTATCAACTACCTATTATGGCAGAAAATATACAGACTGCACTTTTAACATCTTAATTGTGTATTGTATGTTAATATAGCCACATTTTACAATATTCTGTAAATGTAAACTTATAAATCCATTTATAAAAACGTATGTATTGCCTTATCAACAGATAGAGAAATCAGCAAGGAAACGGAAGCGCCCAACCCCTCGGTCATCATGCAACGTGCCATTGAAGAGGAGAAAGTTAATCCAGGTGGATCCTGCAGAAGTAGCCAACATTCTCATTGAGCTGAGCCAGAGCAAGAGAAAGTTGATCCAGGTGGATCCTGCAGAAGTAGCCAACATTCTCATTGAGCTGAGCCAGAGCAAGAGAAAGTTGATCCAGGTGGATCCTGCAGAAGTAGCCAACATTCTCGCTGAGCTGAGCCAGAGCAAGAGAAAGTTGATCCAGGTGGATCCTGCAGAAGTAGCCAACATTCTCGCTGAGCTGAGCCAGAGCAAAAGAAAGTTGATTCAGGTGGATCCTGCAGAAGTAGCCAACATTCTCGCTGAGCTGAACCAGAGCAAGAGAAAGTTGATCCAGGTGGATCCTGCAGAAGTAGCCAACATTCTCGTTGAGCTGAGCCAGAGCAAGAGAAAGTTGATCCAGGTGGATCCTGCAGAAGTAGCCAACATTCTCGTTGAGCTGAGCCAGAGCAAGAGAAAGTTGATCCAGGTGTATCCTGCAGAAGTAGCCAACATTCTCGCTGAGCTGAGCCAGAGTATGAACACTGCTAGCTGTGCGACATCTACTTGTTCATCAAGTGTCACCCCTCCACCACTACCGTGCTCTGTGTCCCTACCCTGCTCTGTTTCCATCACACAAACATGTGATCAACACACTCAAACTGATCGAATTCTGGACCTCAGTCTATTGGCTGTCAAAATTAAAAATGTGATGCTTAAAAATGAAATCGCCAATCTAAAGCAACAGTTGGATAAGTGTCAAAAACACAAGTCACGGGCTAATTTCGGTGTAAATGACGTTAGCAACGATGATGCGAAATGTTAATTTTATACGGGGCTCACGTGGATGCAGTTCATGCGTGTATGTAGAATTTATTGGGTCCAGACAAGGATAAACTATCTGACTGGAACCAACCACTGAAGAATGGTGATAAATCCCCGAGTAAGCGACCAGGTGCGAGGAGGAAACTGTCCACAATGGACGAGTTGTTCCTCACTCTGATAAGACTGCGTGTTGAACTGTTGAATGCTGACCTGTCCTACAGATTTGGAGTCTCCACCAACTTCTAAGAGCCACTTGTGAAGTAATGTAGCAAAAACACAATTTAAAAAAATGTAAAGGTCTAGTAAATTCAACACTTCGCATATGTTCACGATTAGAGGGTTGTTCATTATCTTTTGTTTGGTTTATCATGTCTGCTCCCCAAGTTTATCTAAGAACTACAATTCTCTACAAATGTTTCAACAAAAGCATTCTAGCAGTGTGATCATGGAACTCGTATTTTATTCAGTTTCATAAAAAAAATAAAGGTACATTGTTATGCAACGCAGTATCCAGTTCTCGGCACTGCTCAAAGTGCACATACATTATGTTTTATATTATTATGTACAATTCACATAAACACGCGCATTATGGTAGCCCTCGTACTTCTGACTTAGTAATGAGGAAACTGTAAGACTATAATTTTGTGACAATATATTTATATAGTTTGCTTTTTGGAAAATTAACTTGATATTTTGTATGCTAGTTTCACTTATTAACCACGATTTGTATGCATAAATGTTCATTCTTATGTCTTACTATTTGTGGACTGAAACTAGTCTCTACACATGTAGAGATATGTTATTTCTGGAAACGTGTCATTCACAGTTTCATCAGAGTGAAATTCTGTGAGTTTAGGAAGCATTTCATCTGCCAACTTTACATCACATGTTACTTTTTAATAATGTAGTCTACGTGGCGTCCACATGTAGTCCACATATAGTCCACATATAGTCCACATGGCGTCCACACAACAAAATAACCCCACAGCATTTCACACATTGGCATCTGTAGTTGGATCTGGTAATAGTAGGGGTGATTTGTCTTCGGTTTTAACACACGGGCTGTCTCATCTCGTTTCAAACAAAATGCCCCACTAAGTATTTCCTCAAATTTATTGGGATCGATGCCCTTAAGTGATATGGGGCGTCTGGTGGCTTGCAACTTGCGTCAGACCACAAATGGCGCTGTGACAGGCTGCACCGAATACAATCATTATTAAGTACTTTTTATGATTAGTTAAATTTTCCGCTAAAATGACTGCATTCAAACCACAACAATTATTCAAAGAGATGACTCGGGACTTGATTTGGATTTGGAAGTCGTTGACTTGAGACTTGACGTGACTTGCAGGTCAACGACTTGAGATCTGACCTGACTTACTAATTTTTAACTTGTCAAGCAAGTCTGACATTTCCTATGAACACGTTATAACGAACAGTTATAATCTTCAGAGTAGAGGATTTGGAAATAAAGCCTTCTTGCCAAACTGTTTGACCTTTTGTTTCGCTTCGTCAACGTAGCACAGATATGACGCTACCTGCGTCAGCAAGTTTTTGATGCCGTCATTGCTCTTGCAATCCGCACGACTGCTGATGGAAAAGGCGGAAATGTTTATATCTGCCTCATACCGCACAATGAGAGATCCAACATATCCACAAAACTTTGGTAATCGTTGACTTAACTGGCCAAAACAATTTTATGGTTTTATATTATTATTATTATTATATATTATATCGACGTCTTTATTTATATTTGTATATCTTAATGCTTTTATTATATCACTTCAAAAATAAATTCCGGTACAAAGAGGTCACACACACACACACACACACACACACACACACACACACACACACACACACACACACACACACACACACACACACACACACACACACACACACACACACACACACACACACACACACACACACACACACACACACACACACACACACACACACACACACACACACACACACACACACACAGATATATATATATATATATATATATATATATATATATATATATATATATATATATATGTATATATATAAATATGTATATATATATATATATATATATATATATATATATATATATATATATATATATATGTATGTATATATATATATATAAATATGTATGTATATATATATATATATATATATATATATATATATATATATATATATATATATATATATATATATATATATATAGGTTATAAAATTGTGTTTTTTATTACACTTTGCATCGATCAAAACGCTAGAATTCGTTGGCTTCTGCGCAAAGCGACGCGTTAGCTTCGCACAAGTCAGTTTGCGTTTTCTAACAATTTCTGATAGCTAATGATTTGAAGGTTTTAATTGGGTAAAACAAAGCCGGCTTGTGTAGATAACTGTTAAGGAATATATAAGCTCATTCTAAGAATTTGAATTGCGTTGACCAAACTGTGGTCTTGTCGATGCAGGGTTGGTAGAGTACCTGCTGCAGCGCCGTGTCGACGTCAACCACGTGAGCAACTCGGGCCGGACAGCGCTGTGGAAAGCGGCTCAGGCGGGACATCGTCAGGTCGTGCTTCGTCTCGTAGCAGCCGGGGCCGCAATCAACACGCAGAACCAGGTGGGTATAGACCTTTACAGAAATACACACAGCGACCTCTACGAGGGTTCGTCTGAGCACTTCTACTTGCAAGCACGTGTATTAGCTAGTGCTGCGACTTTCGCGATGTTTTATCCAGTTAAGCGTGTAAAAATATGACATATTTTAGATAGATCAGTGTTCTGTCGTCGAAGGAATGAATGACTGGCAGTTTAGGATTTAGAGTGTCTAGCACATGTACCCGACGAAAGTTGGCCAGCTACTCCGGCACTCAGTATTTTAATACTATGCTTGTGGGTGGCTGCGGCCACATGTTCGTGTCATGTAAAATGCCCAGACTGAACTCTATAAAATGGGCATTAATGTAATCAAATTCTACTTCAACAATCTTCTTCTTCCCTTTGCTCCCTTGAGGGGTGGGTCCACGTCACTTAGTAGCTTCTTCCACTTTCGTTGTTAAATCTCTCCATTTCCCTCTGTCTTCTGCGATGGTCTTCCAATATCGGCCGTTCGTACCTGCCCTTTCAAGATCTCGTTTGACGCTGTCTTTCCATCGCAGCTTTGGTCTTCCTCTTCTTTTCTGCCACCCTCTTCAGCTTTACATGCTCTTTTTCACGGTCTGTCGTCGCTCATTCTTTGAACATATCCTGCCTATCTCATTCTGTTTCCGACTACTTTCATTTTTATGTGTTTTTCAAGCCAAACTCTTCTCTCAATTCCTTCATCGTCCTTCTATCTTCTTGTGTTACGTTATCCGCCTAGACGGCTTGCACCTCTGGCGCCAAACGTTCAGGGATTAATCTACGACCCCGGGAATGAAACGTAACGCCTTTATTTTTTTCGAAATACCCCGTATATCAAGGGTTCTTAGTGGTTTTTATAGTAAAGCAAATGTTCGCTACGTAAAACGTTGACTTCCAACAATCGCAGAAACCACGCGCTCGCGCGGCGACTACTTCGGTACATAAACCGTTTGATCCTACTGCCGGAAGTAATGTTCTCGCAGTTCCGGGGTCACTTGGGCATGGACGGACTCTCCAGCCAATGCCAAATAGGCCGTGTCCGTGTCCGTCTTGTAGTACTGGAACAGAGGGTGCTCCAGGTACATAAGATAAAGTCGTAGTAGAACTGGAACATGCGCATATTTGCGTAGTGCAGAACGTAAAATCCTACGTGCAGGGGGAGGGCGTACGTGACGGTTCTCATGTTCATCTCGATCTCGTACACGTTGTTGACGACGACGTCGAGTTGTCGGAACAGTCCATATTTGATTATGGTCGACGCCGCCACCTCCTAGCAGTATTTTACGCCACGATGGAGTTCCACGTTGGTGATGGTTTTCCCTTAGCCCGAGTTCCCCAGTAGCTTCATGGTGTCCACGAAGATGGCCGTGCGTGGGTGGACGTTCCCTTCCCGTCGAGCCGTGAACTCCGCATCGCCGAACCGCCTGAAGCACGGGATCGGAGTGTACTCGATAACCTGGTAGACCCTCGTCACCTCGAGTCCGTAGTCCAGGTACCAAGGCAAGAGGGCGTAGCGAGCAAGTCCTTAACGCCTCGATAATTCCCCATGAGCAAGCGGCACGGTCTCGTCATGATGTTGTGCTCTTTGTCGTATCGGCGCATGAAAGGACTGAAACCGGCGCATGTCAGACGGTGTGTGCACGCAATGCTTCCGGTACGCGAACATCGCATTCAACCATACCGAATAAGGTTCCGGTACGCACGCCGTTCAGGATCTGCTGTGATATCATCGTGAACCGCGCGTGTCGTCAACGAGGAAAGGCAGCAGCCAGACACCTCGTCATGTCTTTCCACTCGAACTCCCACAACTCGATGACCTTGACAAAGTGACATAGGTAGGTGGTGTTCTTTTGAGCAGTTGGGTCACGGGTTTCCCGTTGACGGCTTTCACCTCTTGTCGGGTGCAAAAGTCCCATGGTAGTAACAATCATGGAAATGATACGCCGTCTTTGTTTGACTGCAGCACTCGTCCACCGGAAGTTTACCAATCCTTTTCTCTCGACCGTTGATCTGATGACGTATAGAGTGCCCCGTTCGTTCGGATTCCCACATCAACCATTCCGCAGCGCGATTCGGGCCGGAACTCGGTCACCTCGCATCGACGCGTGTACCATGCCATCGGCATGTCTTTCACCAGAGACCATAGATACAGAGCATTGGTATCGTCCCCAACGATCGATCGACCCGGTCGAGCGGACTCTCTCTTCTCGGCGTGACGTATCTTGGTGACCCCTTTCTCGTGCTATGTTTGAAATACTAAAGAGGGGCCCCCAACTATATGATCTCCAGTAGGCCATTGAAAAGGTAGAGCAAAGTCAAATCGGGTACGCTGATCCCTTGCTTAAACATGTCGATCCCGCGCTGCTGGTTCAAGGCAAACTGCCTGTGAATGTCCTGCAGAAACGGGACCACGACTCTTTTATTATACCAAGCGAGAAAGTCTCGCAAAGTCGTCATGTTGTTCTCACGCCACGCCTCTTTGCAACTGGCGTAATCCTTCGTTCTTCAGTCGACTGAAGATGGCCTTTTTCGGCAGAAGCGTTGTTGCATTGAGCTTCTCCAAACAGTCCATGTACTCATACGGGAAAACACCTTTCATGAAGTACGCTTTCAGATACTTGTTGTAGCTGAACCCTGGAGCAATGTAATGGGTCATGTCTAGGAATTTCGCGGACAAGAAGTAGGGTACCAGGAACTGTTTGATGGCGCTCAGATCGTACTTACTCGAACTGAACATGATGACGGGTAATTGATGGAGGCATCCGTTGCCCCATCAACGTTTTGTATGGATTGGTCGGTGGTCGCGACTCGTCGTTGGCGCATCATCATCAGCAGCATGCTCCCGTTCGTCCCAGTCCATCTGTGCTTCCGCGAGTTTTTCCAACACGTCCTCGTCCTCGTCTATCATGTCTGCCACCAACTTGTTGGCGTCTCCGTCCGTGACACAACATTGCGCTTGCTCGTTTCCGGGCACGTTCGACGCCACACCGACACTCAACGGGACGTGATGCGCTGCCCTGTGGGCCTTGTCACTGTCCGAAGGAAGTTGTGCGGTATCGATGAAAATTAGCATGCGGCTAACGAAACATCTCAAATTCGATCTCCGGGCCAGGACGACATTAAAGGGCATCAGTTGTTTGAATGTTTTCCTGAAGTTATATAAATGTCACGAATTTCACACAGGAGGTCAGATAATTGATGCTTGATATACCGTGACAGTCTAAAGCAAATCTTTGGCGAAATGTTCAAATGGGCCCAATAAACACTAATATGATCAAAAATTACAGAGATGATTGCGATTTCACCTCGGGTGTAATTGTCCTATCCGCTATTTAGGGGGGATTGGGACATGCCCTTATTAGGCTTACATTTTTTCCCGTTGCGCATGGTAAACTAACGGTTGACTAAGTTTGTTCCCCTTTTAGCCTCCTCTTTGTCCTTCCCCTTTGCGAGATCCTTGATACGTCTCTGGTTTCCGCAGTTTGTTGGTTCCATGTGTTTGAATTAAATGCCCGTAGTCCTATTTTGTAAAACGATTGATATGCTCCCAAATTGATTACGTTTAAAACATCGAACAAGCTTCTGTGCCACGTAACTACAATAAGTCGGGTGGGTAAGTTTGGCCGAGAAAGGTGGGAAAAGCCCCGTAGCGTGGAGTTGGGAAACGCAAGGCACTTGACAAGATTAACTTCTTGAACTTTCCACTGTTGCAGGCAGATATAAAACCAGAACTAAACCTGGATTAGCCCAGTTTTGCTAATGTTGCCACTACCCGCTAGGTCGGCGCCACCGTCCTGTTCGACTGCGCCAAAGCGGGACTTCTCGACATCCTACGCGACCTACTGAATGGCGACATTTGTCTTGAAACACGCGACATCAGCGGTAACACGGCACTACACGGCTGTGCCAGCGTCGGGCAGACAGACGCCTCGAAAATGCTATTACACGTCGGGGCTAGAGTAAATACACGCAACGATAATGGTAAGGGAAGTGCACCGGCGTGGCATCAAGTTTTATTGTCTGGAAATGGCAATAGGCATCCAATCTATGTCTATAGCAACAAATGGGAATGGGCATTCAATCTCCATCTTTAACGACAAATGGTGATACCCATCCAATCCCTATATGTAACAATAAATGCCGATACGCATCCAATTTCTATATCCAGCAATCACCAAACTGTGTAATACAGCGTTTCGCACTCACGCAAAAGTATGCAGTTGACTGTGTGTGTGTGTGGGGTGGGGGGGGGGGGTGGGGGTGGTGGATGCGTGCGTGGGGGTGGTGGATGCGTGCGTGCGTGCGTGCGTGCGTGCGTGCGTGCGTGCGTGCGTGCTTGCGTGTTTTTTTTGTACTCGTAATGCATGACGTGTGTGTATATGTTGCTGCTGGACCTGTATTTTCAATGCATGGCGTGTGTATATTATTTTAAAATGTGTTACTTGTGTTTTATGTATATGTATATATTTTTGTGAAATACATTATTATAATAGCATTGTGTCACTGTACTTTGTCTCCATTTTAAAGGTTAACATTTGTATAATTACTAGTCGACAAAACCTTCAATTTACTGTCGCAGGCAACACCGCTCTGCACAATGCTGTCATACACAACCGGTGTGCCACGGCGATATGTCTGCTGAACCACGGCGCCGAGCATGGCGTGGCCAATAACGCCGGTCAGAGCCCCTTGTACATGGCTCTGCTTCACAAGTGCAGAGCCGTCGCGAGACTCTTGCACGCGACGGGAGGCAAGCTGACAGCGCGCGAGGTCGACATGTATCAAACGTACGAGGCGCGTCGTTACGAGGAGAAGCAGGACTTTCTCGACTGGGCGTTGCACGAGTTCAACACGCCGCCTAGTCTTGGCAACATATGTCGCGTTGTCATCCGGCATTGTTTGGCCAAGTCTAAATGTCTAGGGAAGACCGTTGAGGTTTTGCCTTTACCGCCTGCTATGAAGAAATTTGTGTTGTTTTCCGACTTCTATTCCGATAGTGAGAGTATTAATGATAGCAATGGTTGTACATAGTTTCTCAAAGTGTCCCTCATGGTTAGATTAATGTGTGCGTGCGTGCGTGCGTTACAAGTTAACATCTCCTAAAGAAAAACCTTTATATGTTTCTTTATTCCGGGAAAATCTTGGAATGTCTTTAGTAACAATATAAACCGCTTGATCGGATGAAGATTGGTTAGCTTTTTCTTGGTGATAATATGTGTAATATAAAAGAAATTATCGCTTGGTCGTATGGCTTTGACATGTCTACTCGTACATTGTTGTTGTCCAATACATAACAATGGTTTTCTACACTTGTTAAAATAGTTATTCGTCGCACAGCTGCTGTGGACAGTTTGCCACACTGATTAATTATTTATTTCTGGTTCAACGCCTGTGGAATGGTTTTCCACACAGGTTAAACTAGCTATTCCCCATTCAACTGTTATGCATTAATGTTCCACACTTATTGAACCAGCTATTCCTCCAACAGTTGGTAAGAACATATTCCAGAGCCTGGAATCAGAGCGTACGTTCCGTTGTGGCGGAAATTATGTTAGCACCAAGATTGTGTGTGTGTGTGTGTGTGTGTGTGTGTGTGTGTGTGTGTGTGTGTGTGTGTGTGTGTGTGTGTGTGTGTGTGTGTGTGTGTGTGTGTGTGTGTGTGTGTGTGTAGGCCCTATGTATATATATATATATATATATATATATATATATATATATATAATATTTTAAATACATAGGGCCTATTATTACGCTCTCATACTGGGATTTGGTCAACTCATCAAATAAGAGTAAACTGTTATCAGTTTATACGATGCATTCGAATCATCTTCAAACTTTGATTAAGCTGACACGAACATCACACTGAAAAGTTCAATCATGCAAAATAATGCCATTGTATATAACCTCGATAATGACGCTGATTGGTTGCAGGCGCTGCACGGTAACGCCTGCACAAAATGGAGTCCAGTCAGTCAAACCATGTTTCTAAGGGCAGACCCTTCTCGGCGAGTTCACGGAGGCGAGCGAAAGTTGGATAAACGAAACTAGCAGCCAGCGTCCGGGTCACAGACCACATTTAGGAGCCGTCCCTCGAAATGTGAGGTTCGCGCGTGATGAGTTAATAATTATTTCCGAGCACTTTCACATCGGATACGTTATAAAAATCAATGTTTTTGTTTTACTACTTGACATAAACTTTACATCACTACACTGACTATTTCGCAGAACGTACCAACATTTCAAAACCAGTCACCGGGCTGGAGTGGAATTGAGGGGTATCAGCTTTGGGTGAGGTATGTAATTTTTCAAACAGCATGTACCGGTAAATCATTTATATATAGGATAAATGTGCTGTGGAATGCTAAAGAAAATCGTAGAAAAAAATGTCCAGGTATCCAAAGAAACGTTATAATAGTGGCGAGGGGAAAATAAAATTTGGTCTGGTTCATACGGGATACAGCATTGATTATCCATACTGCGACAGGTGGCGCCATCATCCGAACCAGAACATAATATGATAACTATTCGTCTGGATGACTGGATTGTAGGGTTCAGGTTTTAATGGTTAATGTTAGGCCCCAATAAGAACACAGGCGACAACACTTTATGACCTCGCGTCGTGTTGATATATTCGCCGTTTTAGGGCCGGTTAATTTATATTAGACACAATTATATCACTGCTTTTTATATCGAGACATTTTATTAGTTGGCTGAATTGAATAGCGAGGGCGATGAGGCAGGAAGCGGGAGGTGGGAGAATGGTCCTAAAAAGTGTGGGAAATGGGAAGCTGGTCTTCATCATCAAATGCATCGTTCTCTGTGTCAAAATTTACATCGTTCGCAGAACAACAGAAGTCAACCGCCATTGTTCACGCGCCGCTCTACAAATGTCAATCGCAGTCAGGTCGCTGCATGTTCTCAAAGCCCCTGCGGCTTGACGGCGTGACGGCGTGACGGCTTGACGGCGTGACGCACACAGTTGGCACAAATCTAATGCCGGTATCGCTCGGCACGTGAGGTGGCAAATTTAAAGGCTCTTTTTATGTTGTATGCTCTTTTTTCAGAACATAACATATATGGCAATGTCGTCATTTGAAAGTGCATCAATCATTTGTCATTAAGAAAAATTGCGCATTTAGTCCCAGGATATGGCATTTAAAGCCATTGGCATTGTATTGAGTATAAAACCAATGCCGAAGGTAGGTTGTGTCATGCGATGTGGGTTGATAACTTTCTGGATTGTCAAAGACAACGATCGCACTGACTCACACTCACATAACCCAACATATTTATGATAGACATTGCACAATGCCGACGCTCGTTGGGACACACATTAAAACCTGCACTGTGCTGTGATTTAACGAGTAATTATGCTTACCACAGAATCGAAATGATCTACACGACGCTACGAAGTATTGACGTCGGTCTAGACATATTTGTGTTAAACATTTTGCCGTGCCTCTGTGTGGGGATGTCAATACGACAATAGGTGCTGAGTTGCTGCAGTTTACTTATGGCTGTTGCTGGAAACGTTTGCGTGCAGTGCTACAACGACACGCATTCCAAAATGAGTGTAAAAAAGCATAAAAATATCTTCTTGACCCTTTGATTTTCTAACGTTTGTTAGCTTTAAGCAGTTTGTGTACATGTTTTACCTTTCCACACTCAACTGCTATTGACATGTTTTCCACACTTGTTGAAGCAGCATTTTCTCGTTCAGCTGTTGTTGAGTAGAACAGTATATGACGCAGTGGTCTAGCGGTTAGAGTGTCAGACTGTCAGTCGAGAGGGGTTCGAATCAACCTGCTGCCGTTTCGAAATTTTGGCAATTTAGAAGTAGTTAGTGTCAATGTGCGATATCGGTTGAGTTACCAACGCATCGCAAAAATGCTCCGATTTTAAGTACAACTTCAAATACTACTTGAGACTCACTGCACGCGTGACCATCTATAATTATTGTGCCATTTTATTATACATTGATATATGTACACACGTTTGGGTGGACATGTTCTGGATTTTCAAAGACAACGATCGCACGCAACGACACGCACCTATCCCAAAAGATTTATGATAGGACTGGTGTTGGGCAACCTTGACGCCCGTTGAGACACGCATAAAAAAACGTCACTGTGCCGTGCTTTAACGAGTAATTACGACAACCACGTAACCGAAATGGCTTACACCATGCACGACGCAGCGAAGTATTGACGTCAGTCTAGACACATTAATGTTAAGCATTTCGCTGTGCGGCAGTGCAGGGATGTCAACGGGTGCTGAGTGATTGCTATTTACTCAACCCATAAAAATTGCTATTCCATAATCAACTGCTATTGACTTGTATTCCACACTTATAAAGGTAAAGGTATGTTCTTATATAGCGCGGTATCCGGTCCATAGGACTGCTCAAAGCGCTTTACACTTCACCCCCTGGCAGACCTGTTCATTCCAAGGCCATCTCAACTTCTTTGGGAAGTATTCAGCCACGCTGCAATTGCTGCGCGAAGGCTATTCGTTCACATATCCACCACTGTCTGTATTTCCAGGTACTCATTTATACAGCTGAGTGAACTGTGGCAATGTGGGGTGATCAAACTTGCCAAAGGTTCGAAGCGACCGCAGTGGGATTTGAAACCGGGTTCTCTCTTATTGAAGTAGCATGTTCTTGTTGAGATGTTGTTGAGTGGAACAGTGAGTGGCGCGGTGGTGTAGCGGTTAAAACACCGGACTGGCAATCGCGAGAACCGGGGTTCGAATCCACCTGCTGCCGTTTCGAAATTTGGGCAATTTCGTTCACCCCACATTGCCTGTCGTGGACTCACAGGGCCTCTATCTCAATACGACTTTTTATAGCTGTCGCGTCCCAGAGCTGCTTCCCACACTACATAGGTAGTAAGCATGCGTCAGGTATATTCCTTAGTTTCTCTTCATTCCGAAATCTATATATATATATATATATATATATATATATATTATCATCACAATTTCTGAAGGCACTTTACACCCCAAACTTACGTATATGCAATATTATCAAAATCAGAATATAATCGGATAACATTTACTCAATCAGCTGCGTTTACATTGCTTAACAACGAACATAAGTCATAAATCAAGATGGCGGATGTAAACAATAGTCGTTAAAAGGCGCGAAACCCAAATTATCCCCAATACAACTAAAAATAGTGCGTTTATTCAAATTTAAATATACTGTATATTCTTTATAACTATAAACTAGAAACACTTAAATATACTCCTAGCTTAAAATGTCGATTACGATTAAGCTATTTGGTGCAAAATAGTTCCAGGAAATAAAAAAATTTACTATTGGATTAGTTTACCGAAGTCCAAACATAAACGAAGAGGATAACACAAACATACAAAATGCTATAAAGGAAGTTAGTAAAGGGGAATGTATCATAATTGGAGATTTTAACCATGGACACTCACAGAGGGTGATAAATGAATGGGACAAACTGCCAAATGATTGTGTTAATGCTAGTAGCGTGAATATGTTTAAAAATAGGATTGACAGATATTTGATAAGGGCGGGAAATGAGAAAATGGTTGGACTCTCGATAAGCCAATGGTTTCCTTGTCCACTTGCCATCTGGAACTTCTTGTTTGGGATGGCAATTAAATCTTGTTAAGCCGGGAATCCCTTAAATCAAGTTGCACCCAGCTGGCTGTAACTTCTTTCATCAAAACCAGTCTTACCTGATAGGATAATCCATCCCTAGTCGCATGACAAAATCTAAATAAAACCAACCCTGGATCACAAGAAGTAAATCTAAACAACACCTACCCTAGATCACAAGAAGTAAATCTAAACAACACCTTCCCTAGATCACAATAAGTAAATCTAAACAACACTTACCCTAGATCACAAGAAGTAAGCAACACCTACACCTGGATCACAAGAAGCATTCTCAGTATACAGCAAAAAGGGACAAAACTCATTCTAAATCCAAGAAAACAAAAATAAAACATTGGGAAAACTTAAAAAAAAATTAGAAAAGAAGTGACCAAACCCTGTAACAGTTACATTAACAACATCATTGGATACATTTTGACGACAAATCCAAAGTAATTGTGTTCCTTCGTCAGATAAAACAAACAAAACAGAAACTCTTGGCATTCCAACACTAAAATTATATAACAACATGAAAACAACCGACCATAATAAAGCATATGCTCTCAATGACCACTTCAAATTTTTTTTCACATATGAGCAACTTTCTAACCAAACAAAATGCCCATCACCATTTTCCTCAATTCAAACCGTAGGAATCGGACTAAACGGCATCAGCTTGAAGCTCTAAACTCAAACAAAGTGCCAGGGTCAGACAAAATTCGCGCAAAAATACTAAAGGAAACTGCTAAAGAGATATCCCCCATAACACAGCACATTTTCCAGCACTCATACACTACTGGAAAACTCCCCCAAGCCTGGATTACAGCCCTTGTCACGGCAATACACGAAAAAGGCAATAAATGTGACCCTGCACACTTTAGACCACTATCTTTAACTTGTATTCTGTGCGAGGTGATGGAGCATATTGTCCTTAGCCACACGTGGACACACCTCTGCGCCAGCAACATTATTTTCCCTCACCAGCATGGATTCCTATCTGGACTTTCTTGTGAAACGCAGCTTGTAGAGGCAGTTCATGACTGGGCTGCCTCCTTGAACAAACTCCACCAATTTGACCTTATTTTAGTAGACATTTCTAAAGCCTTTGATTGTGTTATCCATCAAGGACTCCTCAACAAACTCAGTTACTACGGCATCACACGACCCACGCTGTACTGGGTAAAATCTGTCCTATCTAACCGAACTCGACGTGTCTCAATAAATGGTTCCCATTCATCTCCAGGAAATGTCATATCTGGTGTACCCCAATGCTCAGTCTTTGGCCCTGTCCTCTTTCTACTGCATATAAATGATATCACTGAAACAATTCACTCCAGCATACGACGTTTTGCTGATGACTCAATTGTTTATATATAAATTATCTCACCTACAGGCCATGACATACTACAAACAGACAATCACAAACTAACAGACTGGTCAAACAAATGACAAATGAAATTCAACACCTCAAATTGCCACCTACTCACAATTACTCATAAATCTAAACCTAGCCAGTTCACCTACACCATCGTAAACCAGCTTATGTCTCGAGTAAATTCACATCTATACATGGGCATAAGTATGTATACACCATTGCATCAACATCTGCACACAAACACTTGGCTTACTCAAACGAACACCCCGCCCAGCTAAACCCAACGTAAAGAAGGCAGCCTACAGTATGTTAGTAAGACCCAACAATATGTTAGTAAGACCCAAATTAGAATATGGAGCAACAGCTTGGAATCCACATACCCAAAATAACATTGACACCCTGGAAAAAATGGAAAGAAGCGCCGCTCGAGTTGTCCTTAATAACCACCGCCGTACAACAATGTCACACACCTACAACTCACACTTGGCTGGCAGACATTAGAACAACAATGTCACACACCTACAACTCACACTTGGCTGGCAGACATTAGAACAACAATGTCACACACCTACAACTCACACTTGGCTGGCAGACATTAGAACAACAATGTCACACACCTACAACTCACACTTGGCTGGCAGACATTAGAACAACAATGTCACACACCTACAACTCACACTTGGCTGGCAGACATTAGAACAACAATGTCACACACCTACAACCCACACTTGGCTGGCAGACATTAGAACAACAATGTCACACACCTACAACTCACACTTGGCTGGCAGACATTAGAACAACAATGTCACACACCTACAACTCACACTTGGCTGGCAGACATTAGAACAACAATGTCACACACCTACAACTCACACTTGGCTGGCAGACATTAGAACAACAATGTCACACACCTACAACTCACACTTGGCTGGCAGACATTAGAACAACAATGTCACACACCTACAACTCACACTTGGCTGGCAGACATTAGAACAACAATGTCACACACCTACAACTCACACTTGGCTGGCAGACATTAGAACAACAATGTCACACACCTACAACTCACACTTGGCTGGCAGACATTAGAACAACAATGTCACACACCTACAACTCACACTTGGCTGGCAGACATTAGAACAACAATGTCACACACCTACAACTCACACTTGGCTGGCAGACATTAGAACAAAGACGATTACAACACCAACTCACTTTCTTCAAAACATTAAACATAACCTCCTGAATATTTCTCTGCCAAAACACCTTATTGTCCCATGCGCCCATACACGAAACAGCAATCCTGATAAATATATACAAATACAAGCACGCATCAACACTTGCATACTCTTTCTATCTTAAAGTTATAAGAGCCTGGAATCTACTACCCACTGAAATAATAAGACTCCCTCCACTCACCCCTTCTAACTAGCTGTGAGCACCTTCTATCTTGCCCCTAGCTCCAGCTCAACTCATTCGTCTATAAGGAGGATATCTGATTTTAATCCACTTTTTAATTGCACTATTTTTGTAAAAAAATTATTATTTCCCACATTTACGTGCACATTTTCATGCGCACCAAGCACCACATACATATGTTTGCCGCAGAAGGGGCTGTCTGGAGTAAACAAACTTAAGACATGTTGTCACATAAACCGAGCAAATTCTTTAGGACCATAATTATGCTCCTAAATAACCACTAAAAATTGTAATAATGTGCACTACAGAATTCAAATTTGCGTATATTACATAAACAATTTTTATTATTTAATTTGATTTGCATAGCCAGAGAAGATACTTTAAAATACATGTAATTTTACATACAAAGGACACGCAATGAAATAGTGTATAACTAGTGAATACATATGATCAGCACATTAGGACCTGATAAAAAGATATAATATACACACGATATATGGTAAAATGACTAGTGGCATAATACATTGACATGGTATATTATATCAACCCAATATAGCTACATTAAAATATAAGTCCAATGATTAAGATATGAGCTAAAACATATTCATGTGAGTACGACTTCTTGAAGAAGTTGTCGAGTCTAGTCAACGTGGCCATCATTGCATTATATGGCACAGTCTATATATGGCACTGACAAGACATAATGCCCTTGTAGTGGGTGACATCCCATGGATTCGACACACTCATCTTTGAATCAAGCTGCAGGTGCACGTCTCACTGACCCGATGCCCCAAATACCCCTTCCCTGGCGTCCCAGTGACCTGGTTGCGTGTCTCCTCTTACGCGGTCATGCGTGACAGCGTTGACATTGGCGGGCCTTCCAAGTTGTGTGCGGTCATAGACTAGGTCGTTCTGTACGTCACTTCGACCGAGCGCGACCTAGAAGCGCAATGACATATTATATGGGGTGATTATATCATTGCATTAGTCAGACTCCCCCCTTACGAGGGTGTGCTTGAACCGCCCCATGCTCAGTAGGTGGCTCCCTAGGTGGCGTGTCAGATATATATATATATATATATATATATATATATATATATATATATATATATATATATATATATATATATCACGACGATATGCTACATTCGTTCCCCACACTGGCGTTGTGGTCAGGAGATTCTCCCACTCGTTTCCACCAAAGCACAGAACAAATTGTGCCGTAGAATTTTATATAACTGAATTGCATTATTATTTTAACTATTTAATTCAATGTATACTTTTATTTGTATGGCCTTTAATGTAATTTATAATTTAGTCTATTTTGATTGATATATTATTTATTGATATTGATATAATTATTATTATATATATTTATTTATATAAATATATATATATATATATATATATATACATATATATATATATATATATATACATATATATATATATATATATATATATATATATATATATATATATGTATATATATATATATATATACGTATATATATATATATATATATATATATATATATATATACGTATATATATATATATATATATATATATATATATACATATATATATATATATATATATATATATATATATATATATATATATATATATATATATATATATATATATATATATATATATATATACGTATATGCTACATTCGTTCCCCACACTGGCGTTGTGGTCAGGAGATTCTCCCACTCGTTTCCACCAAAGCACCGGACAATTTGTGCCGTAGAATTTTATATAACTGAATTGCATTATTATTTTAACTATTTATATATATATATATATACATATATATATATATATATATATATATATATATATATATATATATATATATATATATATATATATATATATATATATATGTGTATATATATATATATATATATATATATATATATATATATATATGTATATATATATATATATATATACATATATATATATATATATATATATATATATATATATATATATATATATATATATATATATATATGTATATATATATGTATATATATATATATATATATATTTATATAAATAAATATATATAATAATAATTATATCAATATCAATAAATAATATATCAATCAAAATATACTAAATTATAAATTACATTAAAGGCCATACAAATAAAAGTATACATTGAATTAAATAGTTAAAATAATAATGCAATTCAGTTATATAAAATTCTACGGCACAAATTGTCCTGACCACAACGCCAGTGTGGGGAACGAATGTAGCATATCGTCGTCGACATACTGAGTTTTCTTATCACCGGGAATGTTGTTTATCATTTCACAATAATTTATACAGATTGTTCACACATTTCTCAGTTAAAAGAGATCACAAGCTGGTTTCGATTAATATATGACAATAATTAATATTCTTCTAGAAATATCGATAAACATAAATAGTAATATTTTACGAAGAAAGGTAAATAGTAATAACTTTGCAGATCGTACGCCACGTGAGTCCTCCTTACGCACCCTCAATGCGTGACGCCGCGGAAGAGGCCACGTTTTATTTCTGGCACTGCCAAAAACGAGTTTTACTGATGTTTATCATCGTTGGACGGGCGCCGATTGTATTGCGTAAAAATAGCACAAGTGACATAAATTATCACGTCTTTGCTATAAGCAAATGTCGCCTTTAAAATGTTTCACCCGTCAGAATGGGTTTGTCATTTACATATGATATTCAGATGGATACCAACCCGGTCTTCTTTGCAAGAATTGATTAAACAGATAAAGCTGCAGCATGTTCTCATTAGAGTGAAATCTCTAAGTTAAAACTTTTTCATCTTTGCTAGCTATCTCGCCAGCACATAACATTACATCGTCCTGATCTAAATCCCGCTGTATCCCCAGACTGAACTGATCAGTTGTCTTTGTAGCAAACGTTTCTCTGCCACTTCCCCTGCCATCTCCTACACCCCACAACTCCAGAACACAACCGACATCTCTTTCAACTCCCCTGTTCTCTTCCCGTCTTCCACCCAGTCCTCCCTGTCTCTTTCCCCCCCCCGTCCCCTCGTTCACTCTATCGCACACTTCTTCCCACTAAGCCTGTCTTTGTTCAATATATCCCTCCATTGTTCTGTGCCTCTCTCCCTGCTTCCCACCTCCACACTCTATCTGTCTTACCGTCCTCCTCTTCCCCACTCTGATGCATCACAAGTTGGTGCCTACTGTCAACCCCTCTCCTATCCTCCACGCTCAAATCTCCTCTTGTTAATTAATACTGGCTGTCTAGCACCCTATGCTGTGTGCCAAGAACTTGTGTATACCGATCTGCGATTTGCCACCAAGGCCAACAGGACGTCATTCGACCGTGACCACAAGGCGCGTCATCCAAAGCAGTGACAACATTGCGGTAGAAGTATATTATGTATATTTATATGAACTGGCATATTTAGAGGAACAACGGGTCATGTCCCCCTTGGCTTTGTGATAAGACTTTTTCGTGAATAACCTATTGCGCCCCGAAATTGTAGTATGACAAACCAATGGGTGACTAAGCTTGCCCTCTTTTATATATATATATATATATATATATATATATATATATATATATATATATATATATATATAGCCGCATATATATATATATATATATATATATATATATATATATATATATATATAGCCGCATATATATATATATATATATATATATATATATATATACATAAAGCCGCATATTAAAATGTAGTTTGACGATATTAGGGACCAGGAGACTAAGAGGAAACCAAATAGAAGTTTTTAGAATAGTGAATGGTTATGAAGATATTTATAGGAATATTTTCTTCAAACTTAAAGAAGGCAGTAGAACCAGATGATACAAAGCAGCATTAGTTAAGGAACAGTGTAGGTGCGATAAATGAATGGAACAAACTGTCAAATGATTGCGTTATTGCTAATAATGTGAGTATGTTTAAAAAATAGAATTAGTAGATATCTGATAAGGGCGGTCTATACGTAGATGATAACATTGTTGTTGTCGATGGCTTCCTTTTCCACTTGCCATATGGAACTTGTGGTTTAGGATGACAATCTTGTTCAATGTGGCTAAATCTTCTATCCTACAAGGTTTGTTGCGTATACGGCCATCTGGCTATTTTCAGAAAACCGGTGAACAACCCGCTGCAAAACGACAAGACAACGCCGGCTATTAGTGTAAGTCACGATCGACCAGCTGAGATCAGCCACGCCGCGCCGCGCCGCGCCGCGCCGCGCCACGCCACGCCACGCCACGCCACGCCACGCCACGCCACGCCACGCCACGCCACGCCACGCCACGCCACGCCACGCCACGCCACGCCACGCCACGCCACGCCACTGACGTTCGTCAACGACGACAATGACCACACAAGGTCACGCAGCCGGCGTTTGGACGTTAACGGCGGGGTTTATATGTTACAGCCAACAATGCAATATTTTGCTTATTTATTGTTTCATGTATGTACATCCATGGGCGTAAGTTGAGGGCAAAGAACAAGAACAAGAACAAGACGTTTATTTGTTATCCCAAAAATAACAAATAATGAACCAATTGACATATTATGAATATGCGTTTACACAAATAAAATATATATACATGTATAATAATACAAATGTGCATAATTTTTATTTGAAACCAGTATAGAAGACCATAATTAATTAAAACACAAACTTTTTAAATTGTTAAACAAACAAGGGTCAGTGTCTCCCATTAAGACATTCTTTCTTTATCATATTAGCCACACCAGTTACGACAAATAAAAAAATTATTTTTGGAGGCTTTTTTAATTATATGTCTACCTCAATTATATAACCATGTGGATTTTATGTGGCAGTAAGTGTTTTTTGTATACCTGCTGATATAATGAAATGAGTGTATGTACTTGAATATTAGAGTTTCCATCCATTTATGAACATTGCTGAATTTGGTGACATGAATAACAATTTGGAAGTGTACATGTGTCTTATATATTTTCAGAAGAAATTTTTGTTGGCATAAATTATAAAGCCTTGCAGGCTATGAGGGTATATTTTGTCTTCACTATACCGGTAGTGTCTTTTATAATATACGGCAAATTATATTTAAGAATTTTTTTTCTCAAATTTATCTTTAGTTTTGGCAGTTTGTATATTTTTAGATGTGTCCCCCGGATCTGGATATATGTTAAATTTGGACATTTTGTGGCGAGTAGATTGTTTACTAGTTCCTTGTGAGCAGCCTATATACATTAAGTATAACATGATTTAATATAATGGATAATTCCTTATATACAAGTATATAATTATTGCCCATTGAAAGCGAACACTGTTGTGCATGGAAAGATTTCTAGTAGAAATTAGATGGTGGATGTTATCACTACCAAATATGACCACCGACGACGACAGACAAAGTGACATTTAAGCCAGACAACGTTACAATCACGGGGTTCAATGGCATTCACCTGCAAGCCTAGTCACCCGTTTGCACTTGTATGGAAACGTCATTCATGGGTACTTTATGAATTCGGTGAAGCGTGACGTCCCAGACTAAGGACAGTGCTTGTCATATTATTTCGAACACCGGGCTATTTATATACTGGCAGAATGTAAGGAAAACTCCATAACACCCCATGGTGTGGCTTATGAATAGGTCTTTGGAGTTGGTAGCAAAACATAGCTGTTTGCTGTCAGCTATATGTCTACTGTGGTTATTCTTACACAACATAATACTTTTACGGTAGTTATAAGTAATGCTTGCTTACAATTATGTAAGTTGAGCAATGACAGTACATATAACAACACAAACAGCAAACATTAAAATACTAAAATACGTATGATATACAGCAATTCTTATTACAAATCATATTTGACCCAAATCGGGGATAGGCTGAAATGATGGGTTATATAAATATTTTAATGAGCACAGGTAGTAGTCACGTTTGTCACAAACAACTGGAGTGTATCTAAAGTTCGATGCAACCAGTTTCCAAGGTAGGGCGCTTTCCTTTCAATCATGTCCTCACTCGGCTAGTTGTCCGTCTCCTCTCCTTTATCTCTGAAGTATGGGTAGAGGCTGGCACCGATATCGGTCGTCGATTGTTTCCCCTCCTTTTTCGTCACTGATCCTGTTTCATTGCTCTCTCCACCACCCGTCTCCAACCCCCATCCCTCGCCCTCACTATCCTCTTCTCCTTCTACACTCCACTCGAAGCGTACCCGCTCTTTTCGACAATCCCCTTCCATTCCGTTCCACGTGTCCAGCCCACTTTAACCGGTTCCTCACCAGCTTCCTCCTGAAACTCTCTCTCACACCATCCTCCTCCCTCAGCTCCTCCATTCTTCGTTTGTCTATTCGTTTTATTCCTACAATTCTTCTCTCCCAGTTATTCTCGCAAACTTGCAGTTTCTCTTGTTAGAAGTAGGGTGATACTGAATTGGTTATGTAATTGGTTGCCATTATAGTGTTTGTTTGGCTCATATGTAAAAGCATATTAACCATTCAGAAGTACTGAGTCAAAATACGCAAATGCGTTATAAAAGTGTAACACATGCGTCAGCATCTAAACACTGTTATTCATCAATTAAACTAATTTAATCACAAGCTTTTTCACTCACGTATGTTTGTTTGACATACTTTATATTTTATTCTTACCTCGGTTTAATTAACTACTACATAAAACAAGGAGGTACATTAACAACTCTGGTATTGTCAGCAGAGTGCCAAAACAAAATACATGCACGCACGCACGAACGCACGCACGCACGCACGCACGCACACACAAACACACACACACACACACAAACACACACACACACACATACAAATAACACGCATGCACACACGCACACACGCACGCGCGCACGCATGTACGCACGCACATACACACGCACACAGAATCACGCACACACAATTTAAAGTAAGTAATTCAATTCACAAACACTTGAATGATTCCTTAGCATTGCATAATCCCGTTGTCACACTGTTGTGACTATGTACAACGTAAATATTGTGTCCCATGTCCGTTATCTGGATTTAGAAAATGGGGGTTTGGGCGTATACAATCAACCGGGGATTTCTGCGATGATTTCTGAAAACGTTACAGGTCAAGCAAATCCTCCCAAAGGGGGGGGTACTTTCGAACCTCCTCTGAGGACGGGCATGTGACTATATACACAATCTCATCGTATGGGAACAGGCAGGATAGTATGCTGTTTGTTGACGTCTTTCTGCCCTACTAGCTTCTGCGCATGAGTGACCCACTTCGGTTTGTTGCGAAACTTCGCATCCCCGAATACGGCTATCTTGCTATGCAGGAACACGGTCGGTACGACCAATTGCAAAACAAAACATCAACGCCCGCAGTTACGATCTGTCACTGTCGGCCAGCCGAGATCAGCGACAGGAACGCGGTCAGTATGACCAATTGCAAAACAAGACATCAACGCCCGCAGTTACGGTCAGGATAACGTTCGCAGTTACGATCAGTCACGGCCGACTAGCCGAGATCAGCCACAGGAACGCGGTCAGTATGACCCATTATAAAACAACAAGATTACGCCCGCAGTTACGATCAGTCAAGGCCGACCAGCTGAGACCAGCCACAGGAACGCGGTCAGTATGACCCATTATAAAACAACAAGATTACGCCCGCAGTTACGATCAGTCACGGTCGACCAGCTGAGCTCGGCCGCAGGAACACGGTCAGTATGACCCATTATAAAACAACAAGATTACGCCCGCAGTTACGATCAGTCACGGCCGACTAGCCGAGATCAGCCACAAGAACACGGTCAATATGACCCATTATAAAACAACAAGATTACGCCCGCAGTTACGATCAGTCACGGCCAACTAGCCGAGATCAGCCACAAGAACACGGTCAATATGACCCATTATAAAACAGCAAGATTACGCCCGCAGTTACGATCAGTCACGGCCGACTAGCCGAGTTCAGCCACAAGAGCACGGTCAATATGACCCATTATAAAACAACAAGATTACGCCCGCAGTTACGATCAGTCACGGCCGACTAGCCGAGATCAGCCACAAGAACACGGTCAATATGACCCATTATAAAACAACAAGATTACGCCCGCAGTTACGATCAGTCACGGCCAACTAGCCGAGATCAGCCACAAGAACACGGACAATATGACCCATTATAAAACAACAAGATTACGCCCGCATTTACGATCAGTCACGGCCGACCAGCTGAGCTCGGCCGCAGGAACACGGTCAGTATGACCCATTATAAAACAACAAGATTACGCCCGCAGTTACGATCAGTCACGGCCGACTAGCCGAGATCAGCCACAAGAACACGGTCAGTATGACCCATTATAAAACAACAAGATTACGCCCGCAGTTACGATCAGTCACGGCCGACTAGCCGAGATCAGACACAAGAACACGGTCAGTATGACCCATTATAAAACAACAAGATTACGCCCGCAGTTACGATCAGTCACGGCCGACCAGCTGAGACCAGCCACAGGAACACGGTCAGTATGACCTATTATAAAACAACAAGATTACGCCCGCAGTTACGATCAGTCACGGCCGACCAGCTGAGACCAGCCACAGGAACACGGTCAGTATGACCCATTATAAAACAACAAGATTACGCCCGCAGTTACGATCAGTCACGGCCGACTAGCCGAGATCAGCCACAAGAACACGGTCAGTATGACCCATTATAAAACAACAAGATTACGCCCGCAGTTACGATCAGTCACGGCCGACCAGCTGAGACCAGCCACAGGAACACGGTCAGTATGACCTATTATAAAACAACAAGATTACGCCCGCAGTTACGATCAGTCAAGGCCGACCAGCTGAGACCAGCCACAGGAACACACGTCACGCCATCCAGCCGGACGTCCGTCAACGACGACAACGACCATACAAGGTCACGCAGCCGGCGTTTGTTTATTTATTGTTTCCTGTATGTACATCCATGCGCGCTCGGGGGAGAGCAAAAGGGGCGCTTGCTCCATGGATCTGGATATATATTAAATTTGCCCATTGAAATCGAGCATTTTTTAACTTGTAAAGATTTATGGTATAAATTAAATGGCGGATGTTATCACAAACAAATATGATCATCGACAGAGACAAACATCTACATTAGACAACGTTACAATTGCTGGCGGCGCTCGAGACCATAAATGTAATTTTTTTTGTTCATGGTCATGGTATTGAAACGCGGGTAGGGGAAGGCAGTGTTAGTTGAGCGATTTTTCATTATTTTTGATATCTAAGGCACACTTATATTGGTAAGTCAAAATTGTTTTTACTCACATAAACTATGATTTTTAGTAGATGATAATTTTATACCAAGATAATATATCTATTATGGATAAATACTTATATGTAGCTGATTCAAATAGGGTTTGTAAGCTGGCTCAACTAATACTTGGTGTGGGGTAAGTTTTTTTGAGCCACAATGTAGCGTAAGTTTTTAGGCATTGTATTAACATTTCGTAACAACTCAGCCAACCCGTCTACCCAATGAGTACAACACGTTTCTGGCAAGTCTGCGCGCATAATTAATAAATCGACACACTTAATTAATATAGATTTAAAGGTTAATCGCAACCAGTGTAACTAATTGCTAATGTGTTGCCTTGTAACTATCCGATGTCCCAATTTGCTCGGAAAAAATAATTCCTTGATGTACTTTGGGGTAAAGAACATTCGTTTTCATTTTAATCCACTGCCCAACTAACCCACCCTTGGGCCTTGGGTGGCTCAACTAGCCCCATTTCGACAAATAAGCTGTTTTAAGTAGTATCTCATTAATACGTCTTCTTCCCTGTATAATATATAGTTAAACCAATTCTGAGTGCACGGACAATAAAGTCTGTTCGTATGCGTTGATAGTTTATACACAAGCATGCATTAATAGCTATCACCACACGTTTGGTAAAACATAACAAAACACACTTTTAACTTACATTTTCTAACTGTTCTAACAAATTACACTTATTGTTCGTCAATCATGTTCTAATAACATGTTCAATCACTGGGAGGTATCGTGTTACTGTCGGTGCTGTAGTTTCCAGGGAACATGGGTGGTTGAAATAACCCAGTGGTTCAACTAACACTGCCTTCCCCATCTTCAAGTATTTGCTGAACCATGACGTCCTAGATGAAGGACAGGTGCTCGTCATATTGTTTCGAACACCGGGCTACGCATATACTGGCAGAATGTAAGGCAAATTCTATAACAGCCCTCAGTGTGTCTGATGCATAGGCTTTTGGTATTGATAGCAACACATAGTTGTTTGGGGTTATTTCGAACACCGGGCTATTTATATACTGGCAGAATGTAAGGAAAACTCCATAACACCCCATGGTGTGGCTTATGAATAGATCTTTGGAGTTGGTAGCAAAACATAGCTGTTTGCTGTCAGCTATATGTCTACTGTGGTTATTCTTACACAACATAATACTTTTATGGTAGTTAGACGTAATGTTTGCTTACAATTATGTCAAGCGATCAATGACAGTACATATAACAACACAAACAGCAAACATTAAAATACGTACGATATACAGCAATTCTTATTACAAATTACATTTGGCCCAAATCGGGGATAGGCTGGTTTAGCCGCGGGCAAGAGATCGGGACAAGGCGTGTAACTACGCTCATCGTTACGGTCGTACTCAATCTGGTCGTCACGGTCGTACTCAATCTGGTCGTCACGGTCGTACTCAATCTGTCGTCACGGTCGTACTCAATCTGGACTGAAAGGATGACTTATATACATATTTTAGTGAGCACAGGTAGTACGTTTGTCACAAAGCAACTGGAGTTTATCTACGCATATACTGGCAGAAAGAAAGGCAAACTCTATAACAACCCACGGTGTGGCTGATGCACAGGCCTTTGGTGTTGGTAGCAACAAATAGTTGTTTGGGGTCAGCAGTATTTCTACTGTGGCTATTCGTACACCATAGAATAGTTTTACGGTAGTTAGACGTAATGTTCGTTTACGGATATGTCAATAGATTAACGACAGCACACATATCAACATTTTTGGTTTGCCCGCGGGCAAGAGGACGGACCTGTAACTACTCTCACTGTCTCTTTCGTAGTCAGTCAGGAGTGCATGAATGGTCTATTTAAATCTTTTGTAAATTCTTGACAAGTTAATAATGCAAAATTTAACAAGTGCACCGTGTTTAGTAAACGGACGTATATCGAAGTCACGTTTGACCGTGGTCACAAAATCACGTTTGACCGCGGTCGAGCGCTTTCCAGTCAATCATGTCGTCACCCTTGTAGTGGTTGCTCTCCTTTTTACCCCAGAAGTCCGGGGTGACGCTGGCACTGATACCAGTCGTCAATTTGTTCCCTCCTTTTTCGTCACTGACTCCGTTTCACTGCCGTTTCCACCGCCCGTCTCCACTCCCCGTATCCCTCGCCCTCATTCTCCCCTCACACTCCCGCCAAATCTCTCTTCACGCAGTCCTCCCATCTCAATATCGGTTTTCCTCTTCTCCTTCTACCCTCCACCATAAGCGCATCCGCTCTCTTGGTCAACCGTTCTCTTTCCATTCATCCCACGTGTCCAACCCACTTTAACCAACTCCTCCGCAGCTTCCTCCTGAAACTCTCTTTCACACATTCATCTCTCCGGGAAATTAATTAGTTTATCTGCATTCACACAATAACTGAAGTGAATAAACCATGCATGGTCTGTGAATAAAATGTTTACGCATTAGCGCATATGGACTCCAATTATAATTAATTTATGACACTGACTCGTATCGAGACGAGAACTACACCGTTGAGGCAGCATGCCGCCGCATGCCAGTCTGTTCGTGGTCTGTGTCTGTGCAACGGTAAATATATAATTTATGACTTCAATCGTTGGCCATAAACGTAATATGTGCATAAAGTTCAAAGCACGCACGCACCCGCACGCGCACGCACACACACACGCAGTCGGTAGAAGTATATTATGTATATATGCACTGGCATATTTATGGGGAAATTGGGTCATTTCCCCTTTGGCTTTGGGATAAAACGTTTTTCGCGAATAACCTGTTGCGTCCCGACATTGTAGTGTGGCAAACGAATGGGTGACCAAGCTTTTCCTACCCCCATGGCCTTCCTTTCTGAGATCCTAAATACGCCACCTCTCTCGATTTATATAATAAGTAAAGTAAACTGCGTTTATTCATGTGTTATGGTCACATATGTTAGAGAGGTCTATAGTGATTCACGAAATCAGATGAAGAGCACAGGAAAAAACTGTTGCGTGTTTTTTTGTGTGAAAACTACATAGAACAAGGGAGGTACATTAGCAACTCTGGTATTGTTAGCAGAGTGCTAAAACACAGTACATACATTTGACTCTCCAACAGCGATATGTAAAAACACCAACACGCATAAACACACATATACACACACGCGCGCACGCACGCACGCACTCACGCACACACACGCACACACGCAAGTTGTCAAGTCTTTTTCACACTGTCCAGCCAATACGCCAACTAAACCTAACATTCTTGACCAGATTGAAGGATAATCATTGTTCGTCTTCCTTAGCGTTGCATAATCCCGTTGTCACACTGTAGTGACTATGTACAACGTAAATATGGTGACCCATGTCCGTTATCTGGGTTTTGAAAAGGGGGTTCGTGTATACACAATCAACCGGGGATTTCTGCGATGATTTCTGAAAATGTTTCATTTCAAGCAAATCATCCGGGGGGGGGGTACATTTGAAACTCCTCTGAGGACGGGCAAGTGACTATATGCAAATTTTCATCCTATGGGAACAGGCAGGGTAGTGTGCTCTTTGTTGACGTCTTTTTTCCCTACATGCTTGTGTGCATGAGTGAGCCACGTTGCTTTGTTGCGAAACTTCGCATCCCCGTATACGGTTATCCCATTGCGACCAATGGCAACACAACAATATATAAACGGCCGCAGTTACGATCGACCAGTGAGATCAACCACGCCACGCCACATCATACCACCCCACGCCACGCCACGCCACACACGTCACGCCGTTCAGCCGGACGTCCGTCAACGACGACACTGACCACAAAAGGTCACGCAGCCGGCGTTTGGACGTTCACGGCGGGGTTTATATGCTGCAGGCAACAATGCAATATTTTGTTTATTTATTGTTTCATGTATGTACATCCATGGGCGCCCTGGAGAGAACAAAAGGGGCGCCTGCTCCACGGATCTGGACATATGTTAAATTTGCCCATTGAAAGCGAACATTTTTGTACATGTAAATATTTCTAGTATAAATTAAATGGCGGATGTTATCACAAACAAATATGATCATCGACGGCGACAAACATCTACATTAGACAACGTTACAATTACTGGCGGCTCTCACGACCATAAATGTCATTTTTGTTTGTTCATGGTCATGGTATTGAAACGCGATTCACGGGTAGGGGAAGGCAGTGTTAGTTGAGCGATTTTTCATTCTTTTTTATATCTAGGGCACAATTATATTCATAAGTCAAAATTGTTTTTACTCACATAAATTACGATTATTAGTAGATTATAATTTTATACCAAGATAATATAACTAGTATGCATACCTACTTACGTGTAGCTGATTCAAATAGGGTTAGTAAGCTGGCTCAATTAACATTTGGTGTGGGGTAAGTGAGACACAATGTAGCGTAAGTTAGGCATTGCACTAATATTTCATAACAACTCAGCCAACCCGTCTAACCTATGAGTGCAACACATCTCTGGCAAGTCTACACGCATAATTAATAAGTCGACACACTTAATTAATATAGATTTAATTGTTAATCGCAACCTGTGTAACTAATTAATACTAATATGTTGCCTTGTAGCTATCCGATGTCCCAATTGTTTCGGAAAAAAATAATTCATTGATGTATTATAGGGTAAAGAACATTCGTTTTCACTCTTTATCCACTGTCCAAATAACCCACCCTTGGGCCTTGGGTGGCTCAATTAGCCCCGTTTCGACAAATAAGCTGTTTTAAATAGTATCTCATTAATCCGTGAAGTGATGTAAATAATCTTCCTCCCTGTATAATATATATAGCTAAACCATTTGTGAATGCGCGGACAATAAAGTCTGTTCACATGCGTTGGCAGTTTATACACAAGCATGCATTAATCACAATCACCAACAGTTTCGAAAAACATCAAAACACACCTCTAACATACATATTCTGTTGTAACAAATGGCACTTACTGTTCGTCAATCATGTTCTAATAACATGTTCAATCACTGGGAGGTATCATGTTACTGTCGGTGCTGTAGTTTCCTTGGAAACATGGGTGGCTCAAATAACTCAGTGGCTCAACTAACACTGCCTTCCCCTACTTCATGAATTTGTTGAAGCATGACGTCCTAGATGAAGGACAGGTGCTCGTCATATTGTTTCGAACACCGGGCTACGCATATACTGGCAGAACGTAAGGCAAACTCTATAACAACCCACGGTATGTCTGATGCATAGGCCTTTGGTGTTAGTAGCAACACATAGTTGTTTGGGGTCAGCAATATGTCTACTGTGGCTATTCATACACAATATAATAGTTTTACGGTAGTTAGACGTAATGTTCGTTTACGGATATGTCAATAGATTAACGACAGCACATATATCAACACAAGTAGCATACGCTGAAATGTTAAGATACGTATAATATTATTTTTTATAGCAAATCCCATTTGACTCAAATCGGGGATAGTGGTTTGCCTGCGGGCAATAAGACGGACCTGTAACTACTCTCATTGACCCACCGTAATCAATCTGGAGTGCATGAATGGGCTATTTAAATCTTTTGTGAACTCTTGGTAAGTTAATAATGCAAAATTGAACGAGTGCTCCGTGTTTAGTAAACGGTCGTATATCGAAGTCACGTTTGACCGTGGTCACAAAGTCACGTTTGACCGCGGTCACAAAGCAACTGGCGTTTATTTAAAGTTCAATGTCAACAGTTTCCAAGGCCGGGCGCTTTCCTGTCAATCATGTCCTCACCCTTGTAGTGGTTGCTCTCCTCTTTACGTCAGAAGTTCGGGGTGACGCTGGCACTGATACCAGTCGTCAATTATAATTAATTTATGACACTGACTCGTATCGGGACGAGAACTACACCGTTCAGGCAGCATGCCGCCGCATGCCAGTCTGTTCGTGGAGTAGATACTTACTCGTCTGGGCAATGGTAAATATATAATTTAAAAGATGGCCATAAAAGTAATATGTGCCTAAGGTTCACACGCACGCACGCACGCAAGCATACACACTCACTTACACGCAATCGGTAGAAGTATATTATGTATATATGCACTTTGAGTCATGTCCCCTTTGGCTTTGTGATAACACGTTTTGGGTGACCAAGCTTGCCCTACCCTTCCTTTCTGAGATCCTAAATACGCCACCTCTCTCGATCTATATAACAAGTAACGTGAAGTGCGTGTATTCATGTGTTATAGTCACATATGTTATAGAGGTCTATACTGATTCACGAAATCAGATGAAAAGCACAGGAAAAAACTGTTGTGTGTTTTTTGTTATGTGTGTGAAAACAACATAGAACAAGGAAGGTACATTAGCTACTCTGGTATTGTTAGCAGAGTGTCAAAACAAAGTACATACATTATTCATTTATAATTAAATATGAACAATATTGATGACGTAACAACCCAGCAATATGACGATTCGTGAAAAAGGTTGGCGTCAAGTTTATATGTAAGCATTTTTACGTTTGGGATTTTCTCCAGAATTATTTATTATGGTATCGAGCATCTCACTTGCTTCACGATACAAACTATGGTGCATTTTTAAGCAACGTTATACATGTGCCTTTAACAGCTGGACGCGCCATAGAATCCTACGTCACAGGGTTCCTGAAAACAAACCAATCCACTAATTACGGCGACACACAAATGACGCGAAAAGTCACGTCCGGTGACACTTGTATCTAGCTTCACCAGACAGTGCCACTTGACATAATACAATCTTTTCAACCGGGGACGTCCCCAGTTGTTGAGCTAACTATAAAATGTCCTCAGTTGTCGACAGCTACAAACCCTAACCCACACACACGCACGTACAATGGAACTTCTTTACTCGACAGAGAACAAATGCATGTAAAAAAAATTCAGCCACCTGGACGAGAAAAAAATACCAGCCTCAAAGGTTATTAAGAAAGAATAGCATTAAGAGTATTAAGAAAGGAACGGCACAATAATCGCACATAATGGATCAGTACTTGCCACATCCAGGGTCACTTGAATTGCTAACCGGAGTATCGTGAGCAGGTGAGCAAGTGGGTACTTCTGCACTGCTGTCACCCATGTATGCTGTGACATAACAGCCGAAGTCGGGAATACGTGACACACGTCATCATGTAGCCGAATGGGCAATGTGCTAACGGTAAACGTGACTCCTGTACACGCCATTTGGGAAATCACTCGTATATGACCTCACATTGTTGGCCTTACTGATTGCTGAAACTAGGCTAACATTGGGCCAACGCGAAGAATAGATACGATGTTATCGGCTGACTGTTGGTTATTGACTGAGTGGTGTAAGCCCTTTAAGTTTTGTCAACGTGAATGTCACAACCCAGATAGTATGTCTTGAATGTCATTGCAATGTCCTCATGGAATCGATTTGGTAAGTCCCTTGATCATGCTCTTCTCCTATCCATGTTATGTATTATTACATTATCCTTGTCCACAATTTCCCTTTTCTCTGTGATCAAGGTAAGGGAACGAGCAGGGAGAAATGTAGTTTTTTTTCCATTTTTCCCTTTCTCATTTTCTAGTCATTCCCTTTTCCATGTCTCCCAGTCTTCCGAACCTGGTGCGGTCACATATAGTCACGGGTGTAGACGTGGGAGATTTCCACAGTGAACGCACGGAGCGAAGTCACGTTTGTTCGTCGTTATTAACAACGCAACACAAGTTTTGAAAATTCGGTGTGAACCTTTCCCCGGGTTGGGCGTTTTCCTTGGGCTGACCGTCTTCATGGTGTTCTTAAACAACACAGTAATTACACTGTTTTCGTGGAAAAATGCACAAATATATGACGCTAAGCAAAACTGCTGCTAACCCGATCCATTATTTAAATCATTCGTACATGACCTCCCACCGATGGCCTTATTGTTTGCTGAAACTAAGCTCAAATTCCGTCAACGCGATGAATAGATACGATGTTATCGGCTGACTGTTGATAGTCTATTGACGGAGTAACGCAAGCCCCTTGAAGTTGCGCCAACTTAACCAAGGTAGTATGTTTTGGATGTCATTGCAATGTCCTCAAGGAATCGATTTGGTAATTCCCATGATCATGCTCTTCTTCGATCCATTTTCTGTATTACTACATTTTCCCTGTCCACAATTTCCCTTCTCTCTGGGAGCAAGGTAAAGGAACGAGCTGGGAGAAATGTTGCACGCACACTTGTTTACATCCACCCATGCGCCAATGGCTGCAGAACGTATTTCAAAACACACCAACAAACTGGACTCTATTCCTCCAGATGCTCCGAAATTTGAGCTGGGTGACTTTAATCACTGCCTTCTCGATAAAACATTGAAGACGTTTCAACAATATGTCACATGTCCAACTCGTCTGAACAAGACAATTGATCTTTGCTACGGTTCAGTGCCCGCAGCCTACACGTCTATAGCATTACTTCCTATTAAATCAGCTTACCACAACTGTGTACTCATAGCCCCCGTGTACAAACCGGTCTTTCATAGACATTAGCGGGTGGTGGAAACCGTGAAAAACTGGACTGCCGATAGGATTGTTGCGTTACGTGACTACTTTGACTGCACAGAGTGGCACATGTTCTGTGACATATGTGAACATCTGAATGAACTCGTTGATGTTATTTCATCATATATTTCGTTCTGCCTTAACTCTGTGATTCCAACCAAGCCAATCACTGTTTTCCCAACAATAAACCTTGGGTCACGAAAGATCAAAAGCCGTCCTAAATAAAAAAGAGTCTTCTTCCAGGGTACGACCGAAGAGAAAAAACAGGAAAATAAAGAAGTAAAAGCTGCACAACAGCAGAACAAACAGAAGGTTGAACACAATCTTGTTGGTGGTAATTTTTTGGACGCTTGGAAGGGGATCAAGAACATGGCAGCTGTCAACATGATGACAGACCCAGTTAAATCTAAGGTCAGGCTGCAGGGTGTGAGTGATGAGTCTTTGCCCGAAGTGTTTAATGATTTCTTGACACGTTTTGAAGAACACAACTTTTCATTCTATTTTCATTTAAAGTCGTCTTTGACATTTGATAAAATGTCATTGTCAGAAGAGTGTAGCTAATTGTCTTAAAATGATCAATATAAACAAAAGCCCAGGCCCTAATGGCGTATATGGCAGAACTCTGAAGTTTTATGCAGATAAGCTCAGTGGCGTATTTCAACATCTCTTTCAGACCTCTCTAGACACTGCTTGTATTCCCACTGTTTGGAAAACTTCTAGTGTCATCCCCATTCCTAAAACAAACAACCCAAAACAGTTGAACGACCTCAGACCAGTTGCTCTAACATCCCTTGTTATGAAAGCACTGGAAAAACTAGTCAAGTCAATGATCCTGCCCATCACTGAGAGCCAATTAGACCCACTCCAGTTTGCGTACCGGGCTGGAAGGGGAGTTGAAGATGCGAAGTTATTCATTCTGAACAAAGTGTATACTCACCTTGAGAAGCCAACTGCACATGCAAATATTCTCTTCGCCGATTTCTCATCGGCCTTTAATTTGATGCAGCCTCATATCTTTGCCCATAAACTCATTTCTGATTTTAATCTGGAAACCAGCTTGTTGCCTGAATTGTTGATTTTTTGTCGTGTCATACTCAGTCTATTTTTGTGAATGGGAAATGTTCTGACATGAGGTTAACACATACGGGCTTGCCCCAGGGTTGTTGTCTCTCACCCCTCCTATACATATTGTACACTGACAGCTGTAGAAGTGCTCACGAAGACAGGTTTTTAGTGAAATTTGCCTTACTGTCACTTCTCTTTGGTTCCCAACAAGATCATGGCCTGGCACTACGAGATTTTGTTGAGTGGTGTGATGACTCCTATCTAAAATTTAATATATGTAACACCAAGGAGTTAGTAATCGATTTCAGAAAACACAGTCAAAGTCCTGAAAAAAACCGCCACGAGGTTGAAATTGTCACCAAGTACAAATACTTAGGTACAGTGTTTGATAACAAACTTAGATGGGATGACAACACTGAAGTATCGTCAAGAAATGTCAGCAGCGCCTGTACTTCCTTAGAAAATTAAACTAATTCTCTGTTGATAACATCAATTTTAAACCTGTTTTAGAAGTCTTTTATTCTTTGCTATTCGTTTATATACTGGTATTTTAACCTGAGTGTTAAAAACAAGAACAGTTTACAGAAGATTGTACGTGTCAGCTCCAAAATAATCGGAGAGACTCAGAGAGACATCACTCAGTTTTGTGAACAACAGGTACTTAGGAAGGCACGTTCTGTCTTAGCTAATGATAGTCATGCTCTATATCCCATGTTTGACACTCTGCCGTCGGTCCGCCGTTTTAGGTGCCTCTCGTGCAAAACAAACCGTAAGAAGTTATCATTTATTCCTGCTGCCATCAGTCTTCTCAACAATGTGAAATGAATGTAGTGTGTGTGTATGTTCTAGATATATTTAGTGATTACAGTGTGAAATGCACTCCATGTTCATATGATAAATTATTGTTCTTGTGACTACGATGACGTGAGCCAGTAATACGCGGTTACCTATGTTATATTTAATATTTTAATATTTTATATACTGTGTCCGTCCAAACGACGATGAAATTGCCCTGAATGGGATGTATCCAGTTATATTGTATTGAATTATTTTCCATTTTTCCCTTTCTCATTTTCTAGTCATTCCGCTTTTCCGTTTCTCCCAGTCTTCCGACCCTGGTGCGGTCACACATGGTCACGGGCGGAAACATGGGAGATTTCACGCACACGCACACGCACACGCATCCCCGATACACTTCACATTTGCCCCAAAACGGAAAACTACAGTCCGAGGTTCACCATGTTGCATATAATACACAGTAGCTCTACTGAATGGTAGACCAACGACTTGACCAATTCCTTCGACTCCATCAATCATGCTCTTTGGAAACTCTTGTCCAGGTTATGGTGCCCTGCCAACATGACAAAATGACTGCAGCCGTGCTCTTCAATGCGACTGAAACGGAACCTCTCAATATCCGAACAGGGGTTAAACAAGAATGCCTTATAGCACCGACCCTTTTTACCGTCTACCTATGTGCCATCCTTTTTCTCTTTCGTGATCGACGTCCCCATAGCGTTGAACTTGACTACCGGCTTGATGGGAGGCTATTTAACCTCAGTCGTCTCATGGCCAAGACAAAAGTGATGAAGACTGACGTCATATACCTTCAGAATGCTGGTGATGACTGTGCCATACTTGTCCACTCTGCAGAAGAACTTCAGACTATCCTAGACCTCTTTACGGAAGCCTACCATAGTCTAGGACTTTCCATCAACACCAGACAAACCAAGATTACCCATCAACCTACACCAGGCATCAATGCAGAACATCATGGAATCAAAGTATCTGGAAGGATCCTAGAAGTTGTCGAACACTTCCCGTACTTAGGGAGTCACCTGTCCCAGAAGGCCACCATCGAGGTAGACATTCAGCTTTGCCAGCACATCCTTCAGGAAACTGCGCCACCTAGACGTTGATGACCACAACTGCATTAAAGAGGCGAAGGTCTCAAAAGCTCTACTATACGGGAGTGAGGCTTGGGTTACTTACCGATGTCACATGAAGACCCTGGACACATTCCATCAACGTTGCCGCAGAACAATACTTCACGTCCGGTGGGAAGACCATCGCACCAATGCCAGCGTCATCACTGAATCTAACACAACCAGCATCGAGGCAATGATCATGCAAAATGAGCTCAGCTGAACTGGCCACTGTGTCAGAATGCCAGACTCCCGCCTCTCCCGACAAGTACTATTCTCCCAGCTGACTCATGGATTGAGAACCCTTGGTGGGCAGATAACAAGATTTAAAGACACTGCCAAACACTACACGAAGAAGGGTCATATTAGAATCAACACTTGGGAGGACATGGCTGCCGACCGTCTACTCTGAAGCCACAGCATCCACCAGGCAGCGGGATATGTCTCAACACCTGAACATCTTCCTTCCCCAGGAACCTCCTGCCTCCTTTGCAATAAGATCTGCAAATCAAGAATCGGGCTCCTGAGTCACATCAGGACCCAAGACCAACCCCTGGCAGACGCCATCCTCGTTTCGAGGGACCGCTGATGATGACTGAATGATCCACCGTCCATAGTGAACGCACGGAGCAATGTTTATTTGTCGTTATTAACAACGTAACATAAGTTTTGAAAATTCGGCGTGAACAGTTCCCCAGGTTGGGCGCTTTCCTTTCAATCGAGGCTTCATCGTGTTCTTCAACAGCACAGTAATTACACTGATGTAGGAAACAATGCATCCACATGTAATACACTAATTACACTGTATTACGGCTTCCTTTTATGGGTCATGGCGTATGAATTGTGGAAATGGTCTAACCTCAAGTTTGCGCTCTTCCTCCTTGTTCCCTGCTGTACAGGGGTGAGGGTCAGGTAAAGTATTGTCGAGCCACTCTTTCTGTTCTTTCTTTCCATAGTTTTCTATCGGTCGCTCCTTCTCTTTCATCCTCCCCCGATCTTGTCATGTCCCTCCTCACGCAGTCTTCTCATCTCAGCTGTGGCCTTCCTCTTTTCCTGCGTCCTTGATGTTTTTCCACCTCTGCTATCTTTGCTAGCTTGCTTGCGTCCATCCTTACCAAGTGGCCTGCCCATCTCATCCTGCTTCTCACCAATCTTCCTGTTAGGCTGCATAATTTTTGCATCCCAACCTCTTTCCTCAGGTCGTTCATCCTTCTTCTGTCCACCCTCTTTGTTGTTGTTATTCGCCGAACCCATATATTCTCACACACTTGCAGCTTCTGTTGTTTTTGTTCTGTCAACGCCACTGTCTCCAGACCATATAGGCATGCTGGTGTAACACATGTTCTCAGGACTTTCCCTTTCATCTGTTTTGAAATTGTTGGTTAGCAGAATTGCCACAGCTACGATATAGATGTTTTCATTGTGTCACGAACACACGGGAGGGTTGCAGCGATATAGACTACTTATCTTTATTTATCCAGGATTGTGACTGTTGCACGCAGAGCTTTCGTTAAATCAACTAATTTAATTTTCGAGCAAATCGACATGTAAAATGATCGCCGTCATTTGTCACCCAATCCGACCCGATTATTCCTTCATCAACCCTCCGTAACTTCCACGTCAATGTGCTTCCAAACATACATACATACACACATACGCGAAATGTAAATTCTCACGTACACTTTCCTCGCGAGTCAGCGGTAACGTTGCTACTACCGCTGGAAGATCTCTTACAACATAATTTGAGCTTCTTTCCTTTTGCTGTCCCAATCGACGTATTTCTGGGCCGAATTTATGTTTGTTGTTACGGTGGTGTGACTTTTGTTTCTTTACATGTTTCGCGCGCTTATTGTTCTAAGTGGGTATAGCGTAACAATAGTTGCATTGAATTTACTGTCTAATTAATTGTTTTGTGAGGTTAATGTGACCCGGGTCACGTTGACACAAGTGAATTATGAATTCGTGAATTATGCAAAACAAATCTGCCTTAAATTGTTTTTATTAACAATCGCTGCTCGAGGTAACCCGCAAAGCAAAGTTAACAGTTCCAACCAAAACACCACCATTAACATCATTACGAACGACCAGAATATTGAGGAAGTAGACCTATTCAAATATATTACATTGGATCCATCTGAAGCAGAGATGTTACATCAACAAAAAAACTCAAAACAAGGATCGCCGTAGTTATTTCTGCTATGTCAAGACTAAACATCATCTGAAAAAGCAGATACATCAGATTCTAAATCAGCTCTACATAACACTGGCTTGAGCTCTACATAACACTGGCTTGAGCTCTACATAACACTGGCTTGAGCTCTACATAACCCTGTATGGATGGAGAGCAGGACTCTGACAGCTGAGACAGAGATACGTAAACAAACATTCAGGAGACTCCTCCGCATTTCATATACGGAATTAGAAAAGAAGGAATATGTGAGACAACAAGTGGATTCCCTTACTTTAAAGCAATAGCCCGCAAGCCACCCTGGAGTACAAGAGAATACAAGTGGACCCTGGAGTACAAGAGAAACAGGGCCGCCAGAGGAAAAACTGGCTGAGGAACATACAAGAATGAACACATTAAGACCTACCGACCCTGCTACGCCCAGCAGAGGACATACAACGCTGACGAGGACTGAAGGTGAAGGTGCAGAAGGTGATTTTGAGACGATACCCGTTTTGTAAATGTTTTGCTGCTTGAAAAATCATTGTTCTGCCCAATCTTGCTTGTTCATGGACTGTATAAAATGTGCGGAACAATAAAAAACCGTCTTCGTCAGTGCTATTGCCGCGACATGTTTTCCTGTTTTGGAGGTCTCTATTGGCTATCGCTTACCGAAGTTGGCGTTATCCAGATGCTTCTGGAATGTGTGTTTGCCGGGGATGGGGTAGGCGATGGCGCATTGATCACATTGTTATTAAGTAACTTAATAGTTTGTCTGATGATTTCACGCAACAAATCTAAATAACAAATTTGCACAAACAAGCTAGCATGTTGCAGTGGATACAAGGTAGGTTTGGTTTTTCATAACATGAATTTATAGTGACACTAGCGAAAAAATCTAATTGAGGAGGGACCTTTACGGATGATTTTAAAACATGTATGTATGACACAGCACAAAACCGACGCCATATAACACAGAACCCCCCACCCTGTTACATAAAACTTGTTGGTACAGGTGAAAATGTCCACGCCCTTCGTGCTATATGACACAGCACGAAAACTACGCCATGAAACACAGAACCCCCACCCTGTTACATAAAACTTGTGTTTACCTGTGAAAATGTCCACGTCCTTCATGCTGTGATCATCACATAGAGTTCGTATTCAGCCATCGTAACACCAGCCTGCCTCCGTGTGGGTCACTGTCAACACCTTTATGATCTGTCATTGAAAAAAAGTTTTCGTGGAAAAATACAACGCAAAAAAACTGCTCCTAACCCCTTAATTAGATCACTCGTATATGACCTCCCGATGGCCTTATTGATTGCTGAAACTAAGTTAAACGTCTGTCAACGCGATGAATAGATACGATGTTATCGACTGACTGTCTGTAGTTTATTGACTGTTTAACGTAAGTAAGCCAATTGAAATTGTGTCAACGTGACCCGGGTGGTATGTCTTGATTGTCACTACAGTGTCCTCAAGGATACAAGTTGACGTATTTATATTGGTGTGTCAAACTATTATTTACAGTGTTGAATATATATGAGATAAAGTATAAAGTGACAAATTTTATTTAAATTACTTACATAATGTAATATTTGACACAGTTGTAGTAAACGGTTTCGATAAAAAGTAACTAACAGCAGGATTTTAGAGTAAGTTGGTATACACTGTGTCTTATTGTTTTGATTATATAGGGTTCTGCGTATCAGCTAAGTGGCAGGCTTTTTGGGCTCATGTAAGCTTAATATATATATAACATAGTTATCAAATTCACTGTATATTATTATCAAATAATCAAGCAAAACATTTATTTTGAACACTAAAAACAACCTTATTCAAGGCTAACGTGGCAAAAAAAACAGTATAAGCAACATTAATCTAACGCAATCTAACTAAATCTAAATGATGTGATGGCGCCGTGCAAACGGCATGTAAAGACCACCAGGCATTTAGTATGGGGAAGTTGTATCAACTGGAGGGACATCGTCAAGTCCGGGTGGGGGAAGTCCTGGGCTGAGGTTCAGGCGAATAATCTTAGTTTTGAGTGTAGGGGATGTGCGAAGATGAAGGGACTGGAGATGGAGATGGAACGGCTGATGCACCTCGTTTTAGCATTGGTGGGAAGGGAAGAGGTGAGTTTTGCCAGTGGCTCCGGTTGGGGGGTCAGTGGATGATGAAGTGTGGGGAGGCGATGAGAGAGATGATGTGGAGAGCTCTCCTCAGCATGGGAGGAAGCTGAGAGGAGTCAAGATGACAGGGCGGAAGTAGATAGGAGGTAAGGAGACTGGACGGAAGGAGACGGGAGGGATTGAGACGAAAGGGAAGGCGACGTGAAGGAAGGAGACGGGAGCAAAGAATACGGGAGCTAAGGATACGGGAGCACAGGAGACGGGGGAGGAAGAAGACGGGAGTAAAGGAGACGGGAGGGAATGCGATATGGGCGAGGGAGACGGGAGGGGAGGTGATTCGAGCGAAGGGATAGCAAGGAGACGGGAGGGAAAGGTGACACGTTGATGGGCGAGAGGGAGATGGACAACATGCTGCCAGGTGAAACGACTGCATGAGCTACTCTGAGATAACAGAGGGGATGAGGAGGAGAGTGTGTGTGGTGAATTCGACAAGGGGGACAATATGGTGGTTTGCCAGGAGCAAAACAAAATAGAGGTTACCACAGAGAGGGTGAAAAAATATGAGTCCTGGCAAGAGATGATCTATTTTAGTAAACGTAGGGACTAATAACGCTGAGAGGGATTGTACAACTGCCATAGTTAAGAAATACACGTAGTTAATCAGAACACACAAGCAGACACGGGTTGAGCAAATATGGGAAGCAGGGGTCATAGTTATCGAAATTATCGGAGGGTGAAATTAATAAGGGAAGAGGAAGTTGGATTTGTGGATTTGCGGGGATGATTTGTTGGAAGGGCTGACATGCTCAGGAGGGATGGGTTTCATCTAAGTGGAAAGGATGCAGCAGTGTTTGCGGATGAACTCTTAGCAGCAGTCGACAGTGGTGTGGGTAGCATCAACAATATTTTTGGTAGCAAACGTTGTTTATACTAGAGTTATTTTATAAATTAAAGAATCTATTCAGGCTTCCGACATAACATTAGAAAGGGAATCAGATTGAGTTGAAGCTATTTTGTGCAAAAAAAGTTACAGGAAATTCAACATTAACTATTGGATTAGTTTACCGAAATCTAGACATAAACGAAGAGGATAACACAAAATATAAAACACTATAAAGGAGTAAAGTAAAGTAAAGTGGAATGTATCATAATGGGAAATTTTATCTAAGGACAACATACAATGGAAATATCTAGAGAGCACAGCGGGTGAAGACCAACAGTTTTTATTTTTAATTCAGGTTAGAACGAGTAAGTGGACCGTCACATCAATGAAGAAATTCGCGAATTCTTCCGCCAAACACGTGCCAAAAACGTTTCTTGAATGCTGTGCTAATCTACTGGGAATTTCGAACATCTGAACAGTATACCGCGGGAAAATTCATCCCCGCTGACCCGACATTCTTAGATTCACCTGAACGCTCCGACGACAAACACTAGCAACTGAAGTGAGCCATGATATTGGTTACAGCTGTGTGCAAGACAAAACTAAGTAGAATGCCCAGACAATTAGCCACAGGCAATCCACAAAGTCGCGCAAACACAATAACGCCAACCATGCCGAAAGTGGGAAAACGCATTGCCAATGCCGATCTTTGGATTTCTTGTGCGAATCCTTCGAAGAAACAAAAAACCGAAACAAGACCACGGATAAACGCATATATGAGTTTATTGACATCATCAAAGCAAACGACGATCGCATTAACAAATCCGAAGCTCAGGTTAACAAACTCGAACAAAGCTTAAAAAAAGAACAGCATCATTACGGAAGTGAACGTCCACAGTTACGCCGCCACAACAGAACGTACGTTTCCTCGCCAGCAACAGACGACGAGCCACCGTCAATCACAGAGAGTTCGGCAACGTCAACACACTTCGTCAACTTCGCTCATGCATCTCGAACCGTAGGACATATCGGCGAATCACGATCTGCCGTCCCGACGTGATGGAAAACATCGGTCATCGTTCAGCTACATTCTGCAGGAAAAAAGACTGCACTGATGACGAAAGTACGTGTATTTAAAGGTACATACACATACTGAAACGACCACCTGTCGTCCTATAATAATGAACTGTTCCGTCTTGCTAGACAAATGAAAAGAGAAAAAAATGGTTCAGTGTGTGGACACAGTATTGCTGCGGCTTCATAAAGGTTAGAGAGGACGGACAAAGGTTGAAAGTGAAGACATTAGCGGACCTTGAAATACTGTGAAGTAAATTCAATATCAATAGAAATGGCTAAAACCTTATTAAAGACAGATCCGATTCCTGTTTGAAATCGAAACTTGGATAATCATGCAGTTAAATGTGAACTATGTCAAACAAGTCTCCACAAAACTTGTGCAAAACTAACTCAGCACCAAAATTTATTAATTTTTAGAAAACATAATTGTTTACCCCTGTCCTTCTAGTTTTGAAGTCTTCCCATTTCAGAATATAAGTGATGATGAATGTATATTTAATTTTTTTTCTGTTGAACAAACTTTTGATATTCATACATTAGTTGATAAATGTTCCCACTTTAATGTGAACTTGGTCAAGAATTCTGATTACAAAACTTTTGGTTTCGAAAATGACATTGACCCAGACAACAATTTCTACGACAAAAATAGCATCAAAATATGAATATTATACAGACACGCAATTCAAAAACAACATTAGTAAAGCGAAGGGACTGTCATTAATACACTTTAATGCTAGAAGACTTACACTAACTTAAAAATATATAGAAACTACCTCAAAGAGCTTGATCTGCAATTTTATATCATCGCCATATCTGAAACATGGACTGATCTAGACCTAAACAATAACTATAATATAAACAAATACAATGGTTGTCACATTACTAGGGGTGATCGAAAAGGTGTTGCAATATATACAAGTAAAGAGCTGACTTGCAAATTACTTGAAACCAAGTCGATGACAATAGAATATATCTTTGAATGCGTTTCAGTTTTAGGAGTATCTTTAAATAATTACTCGAATATTATTATTATGTTATTTTAGAGATGAAGTAAAAACGTAAAAGGAAAGTGGGAGACCCACAGCAAATTCAGCCCACCAACCGAGTGTAAACTCAAGCAGCCATGCAAATATTGTGAATAGTTTATATAGTTTAATGATTTGTATGTATTTTAGTGCTGATTCTTTGCTAAATAAGTGAAATGAGTTAACGATGATGATAGGAGAAGACAATTCTTTGATGATCGGAGTGACTGAGGTGTGCCCAAAAACTATAAACTGCAAACACAAAAAGCAGAACTGGGTATTGGACAATACAAGTGTTTTGAAAATCTGAAATACGCGGAGAGAGGGTGTGTATCTACACGCCCGAGTCAGTCTCTAGGAGCCATAGAATGCAGATAAATGGCTGATGCAGAGGGAGTAGAGAGTGTATGGTGTGAAGTTAAAATGACAAGTTGCTGATTGGTTGTATCTACAGATCACCAAACAGTAATGCCATAAACAATACAAGGATTAATGCTACTCTAAACATGCCAACAATCTAGGATTCTCGCATTTGCTGATATTTGGTGACATAAACCACCCCTGCCTCAACTGGCGTGATAACACTTCGTCAACTGACGAAAACCGTCCAGCTTCATGGAAGCAGTCCGTGACACGTTCCTGACCCAGCATGTAACCGAACTTACCCACTACAGAGGCAGCAACACACCAAACACACTCGATGTGATTTTCACCAACGAGGAGGGCATGATCGAGAATCTGAAAGACCTGGCTCCAGTGGGAAAAAGTCACCACACGCTATTGAAGTACAACTTATGCTGCTACACGAAGTCTATGTATGACAAAGGAAATTATGATGGCATGATCAAAATGATGACCTATAGGAACTGGACAGGGGAAATCAAAGATAAATCAACACAACAATGCTGGGTAATACTAGAGAAATCCATCAGAAATGCACGCACATACCAAAACACTCAATATGATGTCAAGCAAAAAAACCCGGACCACTATAGACAAATTCCATCACTATCACTGCAATCAAGAAAAAATCTGAAGTATATAAGCTGTACCTCGTAACAAGAGATAAACAGGACTGCATTAAATACAGAAGAACATCAAGCAGAGGTGATGAAAGCAGTCCCATATTTCGAGAGACAGATAGCCAATGAAGCTAAAGCCAACACCAAGTTTTTTTTATATATAAATATGCCAGGTCAAAGATGATCTTTACCCTTTAATTGATAAGCTCACCAGAGTCACAGATATACGTGATTCGATAATATTTTTACTAACGAACTCCGATATCACCTTACTTGTGGTATTCTAATTAATGACATCAGTGATCACTTACCAATCTTTGCAATATATGAATATAAAATAATAAAAAATAAAAAAGATGTTAATCATGTTAAAATAACAAATGAAGATAGATTAGCTTCGTTTAGAAAAGAGCAAAATTTTCAATCCTGGGATGATGTTCTAAACAATAATGATGTAAGTCATGCTTGTGATATGTTCCTGCACATATATATATATATATACAATTGTTTAATAAACATTGCCCAGTGAAAACAATCCTGAAGAAAAATTGCATTAACAAAAAGCCTTGGTTCACTAATGGACTAAAATGCGCTTGTGCAAAGAAAATGAGGCTGTACAAAGCATTTATTATTTCTCAATCTTCTGAAACGGAAATAAAGTACAAACCATATAAAAACAAACTGACATCTGTATAAAGGTGCTCTGAAAACAAAACTTACTACAGTGAGTTGCTAGAGAAGCAGAAAAATAACGTAAAGGGTTACTGGAAAATACTAAACAGTATCATCAACAAACAATTCAACTCACCAGAATACCTTACTTATTTTGTGAGTAACTATAAACAAATATAAGAAAACAGTGTAGTGTGGTGTGGAGTGGGGTGGGGTGGAGGGAAAATACTAAACAGTATCATCAACAAACAATTCAACTCACCAGAATACCCTACTTATTTTGTGAGTAACTATAAACAAATATAAGAAAACAGTGTAGTGTGGTGTGGAATGGGGTGGGGTGGAGGGGGTAGCTGTTTCGTTTAGTATACCTCGTGCATCTACACATTGTCCTGAACACATCTTTTATTTTCCAATCACTGTTGTGATATGGAGGCTGAATATGAACGACATGTGACGACATGTGACGACATGTGACGGCTACTGCAGAAATGACGCGGAAATTGTCTACGTGATTGAAAGTTTCATGTAGAGGGGATGTAGGTATGAGGCTAAATGACAGTGACTTATCTAGGATCTCGCAGGGGGGTGCCAAAGGGGAGAGGCCGGTGGGAGGGAGCAACAAGCCAAGTCACCAATACTACCATAAAGCAGCGCAACCGGAAAAAAACGGAAAAAAATTAATCATTTAAGCCAAAGGCGGCATGGATTAATTATACCCTAAATACGCCATTGGGCCGTGGTTTTATTTATTATCAAATATCGATGTTTTGAGGTGGCCCCTAATGCAAACCATGAGCCGTTGCTGTAGCGTTATGGATTGTGCTGTTTTTTAAAGATGTGTCAACACAATATTCCACCAGGTGAGATAAAACCCGACAGTCAAAGAACGCACAAAACGCTGTCACAAGACTTATCCTATTACTGTCAACGGATCGTGGCTAACGACAAAAACACGCATAAAACATTTATGTTACGCAAGAATGCGGCAAGCCGCTTTCAACATTCACCCGCCGCAACGTGTGATTAACGCAGAGCTCTACAGCTGGGATCTGCGGCGTATTCAAAGCTGAAATGGCAGAGCGAACAACACCGTGGCAGCCAACGTATGGCATAACAAACCGGTCTCAACATTGCTATTAGCGACAAGTATCGTATTTCGAAATTGCCTTGTTGTAACGAGTCGTAATTAAGGGACTCCAGTCGCTAATGACATACGACTTGGAATTCAGAGAGATGACTCGAGACTTAACTTAGAGGTAGTTGACTTGAGATTTGACTTGACTTGCCAGTTTGTGACTTGCCAACAAGTCCGGTGGGCTGAAACGTACGCGAAGCGAGGCCATGTTGCTGTGACAGGCCACACCGAATATAATATGTTGTGGTTGGCTAACGTTATGGTTGGCTAATGTTGTGGCGGGGCAGCATTCGGTCAAATGTCCGCTAAAATGTACCACAGAAAAACCACGACAATCATGGCGATTGGTGACCCCTGGTGACTTGGGACTTGACGTGGAATTCTCATGGAGGACTTGAGGCACGACTTGGAGGTCACTGACTTGAGACTTGACTTGCCAGTTTTGGCTTGCATACAAGTCTAGCAACCGGTCATCAAGGTTAGATATAGAGACAGACGCTCGGAGCCATCATAGTTGGACTCCATTGACAGACATGATAGCATCTGCTGAAAGGCGTGCGTGTCCCACCCCGACGCTATGAGACTCTAGCGGCAGCAGCAATTATAGTGATCGCTCACCGTAACGCCTGCACAATAACCAGATAAGACGCCGTGGCAGCCGATCACTAAGGAAAGATATGCTCGCCTAAAACGCAGAACAACGTCGCGTTGTAGCTTAATCTACAACGTAATTTTAATATCTGTTACACGTAATAATTCGAGTCACAACACGACTCTTATTAAGCTTGGCGATCGTTTTCATTTAGTGCCATGTTGTTTTATGATATGTGTGTATGCGTGTATGCGTGCGTGTGTGTGTGTACGTGCATGCACGCATCCATGCGTTGTTTTGACGGGACTAGGTTCCATAAATCGCGTTTATATTACGATCTCTTACTGTAAGTTGCACAACGGTCACGCTTCAATTAACGCGTTGACTGCCGTTCACGTGTGCATCAGCAGGACAGTCAGCAGTGTAGCGGCGTTCCGCTGAGCACGGACGGACCAATCCGGCGAAAGACTCCCAGAATAAATCTGTATTGTCCGGTTTTTTTTTGCGTCAACATTGCGTGCAGCAGATGCACTTGCACTTGCGTGTCACATTAACTACCCTGACAACATGGTTGGCAGGCTTAGTGGGCGTTTAAAAGGTCACACAGCAACCATGGCATCACACGTTTGTATTGCCCACGTAGTGGTTTTTTGTCGCTCGTTACTTCGAGTACAACGCTTATAGAGTCTCTATATGTGAGTTGGGGTGGTAGCTGTTTCATTTATCATACTTCGTACTTCTACGTATTTTCCGCATAACCTCGTTTTTTTTCCGATGACCGTTGATATTGACACAACCATGCGATTCACACGTGTTGCCAACGTGACGTTTTTTATCACTCGTTATTTCGAATACAACGCGCTTAGAGTCTCTATATGTAAGAACTATACAATTAGCGACTGCTTGTATAAAACGGTTATTAGGGCGATTGCAAAACTATTTGAAAATTAGCCATTTTCCTAGCTAAATATTTCACGTTCGTTCAAAGTTCCATGAAAGTGTAACTCTCGTTGTATATATGGTCATTCAGGTTACCGGTCAAAGCTCTATCTAGATAGAGCTAGAAGAAAAGTCACCAGCCAAAAACTTTGCTTCATGATCAGCAACTACATTTCGTGGTTCTAGATCGCACGGCATATCACCAAACGTCCACGTGATGCTGCACCCCTATGGAGACCAACCACAATCTTAATCATGCACACGTTAAATACCGGTGATTCTGAAAAATGACAAACACAATCGGGGCTATTTTTCTCCCTGGACTAATACATTTTAAACAAGGAGTTTACCATATTTGAACTATCAACATTTCCTTTTTTTCTGTATAAAATGTTAATGAAGTTTTGCAAATACATTGAATATAAGTTAACGTCGCTGCTAACGGGAGAATAAAATAATGATCTGCAGCCATACCAACCGTAGAATTAAGCACGGTAACGATGACAGCATAGTTGATGCCACCGCCGGGGATCTTTGAGACTGTCGTGACCAACGATCAGCATCATTGTGGATGTGTGAGGAAATATGACATACCAAATCAATTGATGACGTCATTGTACCAGATTCAATTAATATTGTATACATAAAATTACGAATGTATTAAAGGACATAGGAACACCTTCTGTATGAGGTATAGTTTTAGCGGTGAAGACAGTTCTTTATTTCTTGAAAGATAAACTTATGCTTACAAGTACCTGAGACCTTATATCTAAAACCGAATGTCACGTCTTTGTATGCACCAATGCAGAATCACTGGCCCAACAGGTTCTCTCGTCTTGCAGTGAATCCACAAAGCGGAATGACGTGTATGAATACACGTTCATGTGTGGAACCCTTTTCCGTTACATAAATTTCGCTTGAATCCATTTTAGAATGAACTTCCGTCGCAACTCACTGAACAATGACTCTCCTGCGCGTGTCTGCCGCGGTGGTGCTGTTACGACCCTGGCGAATAACCACTCTGTCCGTCATTGTGACCTCTGTATGTTACACACACGAGAACGTTCCGGTACTTGACTTACGCTGCTCGAGAGTTCGAGAGTTCGCAAACATAGCCAAGCACAATTGCTGAGCGGCGCTTGAGTTCACATTTGGTTTCAACGTCGACGAGCGAACAAGAATGGGACGTCTCTCCGTGGTCGTAGTCTTGCTTCTGGCCCTACACCTTCTCGATGGCGCTTTGGCCAATGAAGGTAGGGAAACCGGTTTTTTTTAACTGAGATTAAGTTTTTTGCAGGTTTTGATTATGTTAATGAGCACATATTTGTGTTGCAATGAAGGTGGAACAATGTTTTGTCGTTCATTTTTGATATATATATATATATATATATATATATATATATATATATATATATATATATATATATATATATATTAAGTTTATCTGCTGATTTTGCTTATGTTTAATCAGCATAACGTTCCCGTCGCAACGATGGTGGGAAAGATGTTTTATTGCAAAATATTAGTTATTTTAGGATTAAGTTAAGGTTATTTATGGTTATTATTACGTTCGTTGTGATGGTTGGTGCGTTTTTCTTAACTAGCAGCAAAGGAAAGTTGACGGATACAACCCATCGTTATTTTGTATGCGGTCGGGAGTGTAAATGTTGGCACTATTTAGTGTACCTGTATTCGTATTGTACAACTCAACGTATACGATTCCCATCATCAGGTTTACGGTTCCTTCTTTAGGTTTTTGTTTTAAATCTTTGTTCAATAAATCAATCGATCAATCAATCAATCAATCAATCAATCAACCAACCAATCACGCATATCTATATAGCGCCCTTTCCAGTCTTAATTGCTCAAATGCGCTTTCCAAGTTCATAAATTAATTTAAAAACACTATTTGGCTGTTGTAGTCAGCGGTAGCTGGCGAATCACTTGCGCCAAGTAAAGGGAGTTTAAACACCAAGCCCAAGTACTTCTGGGAAGAGCGCGTTCCTTTAACATTACTTTGATGATCCACAATGACAGTCCACGATTTGCAATTTCTCAAACAACCGGGGCTAATCATTGTTAAATCCCTTCGTCTGTCCTGGATCGCGAGAGTTTTTAACTTCTGTCTAGCACCGTTTGTCTATTTCGGTCCGTTCGTGTGAATGAAGGTTCAGTGAGATAAAGTCACAGGCACCTGGTTCGCTTTTGTAAGGCAGTCAGTATATCGTAGCACAGGTTAACTTGACGGGTGGCTAATTACGCATATATCATGTGTACACCTTCTGTTTGCGAAGACGGGCGAATTTATGGCCGGAAAATTACACAGTAAAATGCATTAATATAGGGGCGCAGATTATGATTAGTAGAAACGATCGACAGTCGATATACACAGGACAATTTTGAATAAAATGGCTAATTTTCACCAGGCTGAAAAGGGCCATACCTACTCCTGAACTCTTCACCATGGGTAGTGACTAGTTCTGGGTATTACTACATTACTCGTTAAGTTGGTCGCATAATTCGGTCGTAAACTCTTTGGCTCTGAAGCGCAGACATTTGATACTGTAATAGCTGACACGACTCTGCCTATTGACGCAGGACGCCCTTTCAATATGTAGGTGCTCCTCGTCATTGTAGTTAGGCAAGTGTTTTTTCGACAGTATAGTGAAGAAACATTTTAAACTTCTTTGTTGCATAACGTCAGAAGATTGCGACGCAACTGCACTTATTTATTTACTCGACTATAAAACTGCAAACATTGACCATGCTACATATTTGTTGTGGCTATAACTGCGTTCATTGCGTTCATTTTGCGTTCATATCCCGGAACAGTTTCCCTCTTACGTTAGGAAATAACTCGTACTTCGTGGCGGTGGGACAAACGTTTAGCTGATCATCCTGTCAAATTTGGGAATTGCCACCTTGAAATGCGCTACTTCATTCTGAAGAGTTCCCACTCACCAATTGACGTCACAGCTGATTTACGTGTATGTTTGTGTATATGGACGCTACGTTCTCTATGTGGCTGACTTATGTCACGGGAGACGATGTCTTCTACTTGTCGGGGCTGTGGCACCGTTGGCGCAGTTACTTAGTACGTCATGGTGTTACTCGGTCAAGGCTAGTGCGGCGAAGCACGAACCGCCAGCGTGATCGGCCAGCGTGACCCGCCAGCGTGACCGGTCCTTGGGAGTAGCAGCAGTTGAAGGCAGTGTTAGAGGAGCAATTGTTCGTTCTTTTTCATGTCTATTGCCCAATCTTATTCATAAGTAAAAAAAAATAAACTCACATAAACTATGATTATTAATATATAATTGTTAACCAAGATAATATATCTAGCATGCATAGATAATTATATCTAGCTGATTTAAACAGGGTTCGTAAGCTGGCTCAACTAACACTTGGTGTAGGGTAAGTTGGGCCACAGTGCAGCGTAAGTTGCGTAAATGCTTTAGTTGTATAATTTACGTACGCCTTGTAAAAAAAAATTGTTACAACTCAGTTAACAATGGGTACAACACGTCTCTGGCAAGTGTACACGCTTAATTAATAAGTCAACGCACTTAATTAATAAAGACTTATAGGTAAATCGCAACCAGTGTAACTAACTGCTATTATGTTGCTATTCGATGTCCCAATTTGGTCAGAAAAAATTATTCCTTGATGTGTTTTGGGGTACAGAACACTCATCTTCGGTCTTTAACTCAACTAACCCAGTGGCTCAACTAACACTGTCTTCCCCTACATGTTTTAGGTGGGATATCGACATTTTTCAAATTCCTTCATGCAACTCGCCAACAAAAACTGATTTTGATACACTGCAATTGAAACATAATCGTTGATAATCTACATTATGAACAAATAGGTAGTCATGTTTACTTCAGTTTTCACTCAGCTGAGATAGTGAGATCCACTATTTTGTTACTAACATACCACTGTAGAAGTTAGAAGGCTATCAATCAGTCAGCGTCTACTTCTTAGAAAACGACTGCCTTGGGCCATTTAAAGCTCGGTAATAACAATGTCTGTGAACACCGTGGCACAGGTGTGCTGAACGATGAAACCATGACCTCCAACCTGTGTTACTCTATAAAATTAATTCCATTTTAGATTTATTATCGTTGCGTTCGCATTACTTTGGGGTTTACGTGATTAATATGTTCTGGAAACTAAGTTGTTCATTTCATAGCTCTCTAATTATATTATTATTATTAATTATTATAATTATTATTATATATTATTATTATATTTCATTGCTACCTTGTTATAAACGTCATTATAAGTATATAGTATATAATCATAATGACGTTTTATATTAAGAGATATATGTATATAATATATACTTCAAAGTTTACACACGAATCACATGGGAATGTGCGACTATGTGTAAAGGGACACGATAATTCCTGTCAGCAATGGTAAATAACCTAATATTATGCATGTAATGCTTTAAATTTATTTGTGTATGAATATTGCGTTCGTCTGATGGCTTTATATAAAAAACATCTACAGCATATTGCTGGACTCAATTAATATGTCATACTAATACTCACCTATGTGATTTACATAGGACAAGCAGCATTTGCGCTAGTATCACGCAGTCACCTGTAACAAACGCTTATTCTTTCTGTCAGCACACGACATTTGACAATAGGCGATGACCTCAGGTAACTAGTTCACGCGCGGCGACAATGACACCATCGCTCTCTTTCCATTGACGTAGTAAACCCGACGTCCAATGAAAAGCACAATAGGGGTCGAGAGGGTAAACTCACTGCCCTCAAATTAACACGTTTCAACATACCAACAATCCTTTAAACTGAGCAGTGTGCTTATCCACAATTTGCTCTATCAGTCAACACCCACTCTGTCGCAGCTGGCAAAATAAAAAGCCGCTACATGCAGTTACAACGGTATTTGGAAAATGAGGCCCGGTGTTATACACATTAACTCATACAAATAATTGCTTAACTAATAATAATTATTATTGACTCAACTTAGGCGCGTTGTGTTAATAAGCATGTTCACAAATTAGTTAAAATACTAAGATCTATATTACGTTACAATCGTCATACCGGTGTACCGTATTAGAATCCTGGAAAGTTGTATGCCCTACTCGTTGGAAACAAAGACGTTGTTAACCAGGAGCTAAGATGTTCCCTGCAGTATGCATACAAGGATCATGCCTCAGTTAGACTTCCTGGTGTGTTACGAATGTAGAGCGCAGTAATTTTAGATATGTGTAAATAATAAAAAGACATATAATCTGACACAACTGCATTTGAGCAGGCACATTGGCAAGTTTGGTAGAATCTCTTAACAGTGTAACTCTGGAAGTTTAGATTATTTCAATAGGCGGAATGATTTTTGGCAATTTTTTCGCCACAAGGCACGTGTGCGTAGTAATTCATGTAGGAATTGGTAAACATTGACGGGTATGACGCGTTCAGGCATTTTAAAAGAGTTAGACATACGAGAGTTTTACTAAACTCGACCAGCATGTCAATGAGATGATGATAACGGCAGATAAGAAGTTTTTTGATGGTCCCATTTTCTTATGATCGTGCAAAATGTTAACATGGTCACCAATGGGAAATGTAGCAATAGGTTGAACCCTATAGGCCTACCATTGTCCAAGAGCACACCTTATATTTAGACACCAAAACCAAAATTCTACACTAGCAAACAGAGGTGTGGACGTTCTGTTTTTCATCGGCCACATTGAACTCTATGTTTCTGATCTGACACTAAGATATGCCATTTTGAGACAAAATTGCTATGTACCAATATATTTAAAATGTAATTTCTATAATATCTTAATTACGTTGAATTGTCCCAGGCGATAAAAACAGGAAATCCTGAACCTGCAAAACATGGATACGTAAGTTGTATACGTTGTTATCTTGTATAACTGATTTAATATATCCATGTCATGGAACGTAGCGCCCCGTCTTAAATGCTCGCTTCAGTATATTTGGTTGTAGTTGATCTAACCAACATACACATCGGTTTCCACGTCCGTAGGAGTAAATGGCTAACATTAATTTGTGCTCTGCTTTTATATGGAACGCCAACGGTATATTGGGAAAAATTCAATGGTGAATACCAACAAACGCGGACCAAAACTTGTGCCATGGAGCAAACCTTGCAAAGCTGAACCCCCTTTAACGCTTTGGGCTAAACCCTCACCTACCCTTTAATAGAACGCACAACAAGGCGAAACCGCAACGTTGTGGTCTATTGTAAAAACCATATAGATAATTATCGTATTTGAAATTTCATAAGGATATCGCAATTAAGCTGTGTCATTGTAGGACTGTCCAATATTCACGTTTCAGTCAGTGACAAACAAGGTGCGAATCGCGTCATAGAGGGTAAGAACTACGTCATATGATGGCACTAATTCAGACGTTTATTGGGTTGGGTGTAAATGTATGGTCTTTTTTACTGACGCAATCATCGCCTTCGTAGAATGTAGCAATGAAGCGGTTTGTTTACCTTTGTCTTGCTGAACCGGATTCTCGGCTGAAGCTAAGGTACGCGTGAACGCATGAGTGTAGTTCCCAGGGCGTGACACTGATGGTACTTACTCGCACAAGGGGGTAATCGTATTTTATTCAAACAGTTGCACGCACGCACGCACGCACGCAAGTAAAACACGATTACCATGTACACAATTATCGTCCTCTTTCTGTCTCTGTCACTCAATGTGTGTGTGTTTCTGTCTGTATGTCTCTCTCTCTCTCTCTCTCTCTCTCTCTCTCTCTCTCTTTCTCTCTCTTCTCTCTCTCTCGCTCTCTCTCTCCTCTCTCTCTCTCTCTCTCGCTCCCTCGCTCTCTCGCTCTCTCTCTCTCTCTCTCTCTTCTCTCTCTCTCTCTCTCTCTCTCTCTCTCTCTCTCTCTCTCTCTCTCTCTCTCTCTCTCTCTCTCTCTCTCTCTCTCTCTCTCTCTCTCTCTCTCTCCCTATGTCTGTATTTATGTCTGCCTGTCTCTCTCTCTCTCTGCACTCTGCAGTGGAAATCAGGATCTAGGGCCTCGTACGAGGTTATGCCTCAATGTTTTTTTACGAATTCGTCCTTATGTTTGTCACTGCGGCGTTACGCCGAGGTAAAACGTGACCCGACGAAGGTTACCCACCTCGACTGTATTTATATTTGCCATATTTGGCATGAATATGTATAATGATCAAGCCCCCATACCGTGCAACCCGCTGACAATTGTGATAGCTATAGTTACCCGTAGTGGGGTTAATTACTAAATTGCAGACTCAACAGCATTCAATATTATTGCTATATAAAACAACGTTTAGATGGCGTCTTGACAATAAAATTAATCGAAAGTCTAACAATATATCACTGATGTGTGGGCCACCAGTCACACAGAGCAATTACTCATACAGCAAGCATTGCGTGTGCGCATAATGATCCAGACCCCTAACGATACCCTGATATCCCGCCCCTGAGACAACAAAGATATGTCGCTAGTGGTAAGTGACGTCACATAGTCATTGAAGTCGGGCACGGCGTCATATGCAGCAAACCGGTTACTTTGTTGAACGCGCCAAACGAAATAGTTCCTACGAAATTAATTAAAAGTGCATGATGCGATGACATTATTCAACGTACGGCACAAAATGGAACACGTTTTGTGAAAATATGAGTATATCGTTGCTGTAGATATGTACGGCTGATTCCTCGCCGGGAACGCGTCGGCTTGCTCAACCCAGATAATGTCAGATGTCAATCTGACGCCATATTTATTATGGTTGACTGAGAAGGGCATATGTCTATATTTAGGCTGGAAACCAATCCTGTATACGACATCTTGACATTATCATCGGCCGTAGTATCAAGTCGACGTAGGACTACGCAACGATAGTGAAGCTTCTTAGAGGTTCGATTGTCCTGTATCTGAAATAATGTTGGCGTATTCAGCCATACGGACCGACGTAAACACGGTTTCTATTTGACATAGTGTTGTCATATAATATTATATCCTTCGGCCAGTCATAAATACTTGTACAAATAGTTATGTTGATGAACTATGGCTTCGGACAATACTGATAACATAAATGCTGCTGCTATTAGTAATAATAATAATAAATAATAATAATAAAATTAACAACAAAAATAATAATAATAGAGATTATTGATAAATTTACATAGGTTTTTCCAATGTTTCGTCCACTCTCCGACATGTACGTCTAAAAATAAATCCATCGAGCATAAGCTTTGTGCCTTGCGTCGTACCTGACAAACCATGACCGTCTGAACGGCGCCACGACCGTCGTACCTGACAAACCACGACCGTCGTACCTGACAAACCACGACCGTCGTACCTGAAAAACCACGACCGTCGAACCTGACAAACCACGACCGTCGTACCTGAAAAACCACGACCGTCGAACCTGACAAACCACGACCGTCGTACCTGACAAACCACGACCGTCGTACCTGACAAACCACAACCGTCGTACCTGACAAACCACGACCGTCGTACCTGACAAACCACGACCGTCGTACCTGAAAAACCACGACCGTCGTACCTGACAAACCACGACCGTCGTACCTGACAAACCACGACCGTCGTACCTGACAAACCACGACCGTCGTACCTGACAAACCACGACCGTCGTACCTGACAAACCACGACCGTCGTACCTGACAAACCACGACCTTCGTACCTGACAAACCACGACCGTCGTACCTGACAAACCATGACCGTCTGAACGGCGCAACGACACGGTCACAGCCAGCGCGTAGCAAGGGCAGAGTGGTCATTGATCACCGTTAAACGGGGCCTCGAGAGCTGGGTCAAGGTAAGGCGACGTAGAAACTGTGGATGTGGGTCATCGACAAACGTGTGACGTTGATGGGGTGACTGGGTGGTTGGATGGAACGATAATTGAATGGGTCTGCAGATGGGAAACGAAGATATACGTGTATGCAGACATAGCAGTGTGCATGCATGGTGTACGAATACACTCGTATATAACACAACAAGGGTTTTTTGGTCACACTTTTATGGCTAACATGTACCTGTTTGTCTGCTACACTGATGCAGTTATCTGACTGTGCACCCTATGCTGGAGGCAATTTACCTTTAATGCGGTGTCCACAGTGGCAATTACGTTGACATACGACCTCCAAATAAATTGGACGAATTAACCATTTTCAACCTACATAGGAGTTGCGTTTTTTCCACATAAACTAAGAGAGTGTTGCACGTCCCCGGTATTAACCAAATACACCGGGGATTCATGGGTAATGGAACTGCTTAGGCACACAAAACACTCAAACAGGCATATAGATGATACGCACCATTTTACACCACTACCTGTAGGCTTTGCTGCCTAAAGTGTTTAGTCCAAAGAATGGCGGTCAAGTATCGCGTGACAGAAGTGATAAACGGGCCATCCTTGACAGGTACCTATCATTGTCGCACGGCATTGTCCCGTACCTGGCAGAGCCAGACACCTCCAAGGGCAGGACGTCCCGCAGACATAACTCGAAGGGCGCGAAATGAATACGTAGTGGGTTATCTGATTTGTGGGACGGTTCAACGATACCAGACCGCCATAGATGACTCTGCAGTGTTGATGGCTATCATTGCATTCCGTTTATATGGCTGTTCCTTTGTTGTGGAAAATGTTATTAAAATAAGCATATTGGAGGTAGTCTTCTTGTATAAATATTGTCAATGTTCCACGTATGCATTCACCAGCGGCGTATCTAGGATCTCACAAAGTGGAATCCAAGGGGGCGGGGTAATCTTTGTCACCCATTAATTCACCATGTTACCAGCGGCGTATCCAGGATTTCACAAAGGGGAATCCAAGAGGGGGGGTAATCTTTGTCACCCATTAATTTACCATGTTACCAGCAGCGTATCCATGATTTCACTAAGGGGAATCCAAGAGGGGGGGGGTAATCTTTGTCACCCATTAATTTACCATGTTACCAGCGGCGTATCTAGGATCTCACAAAGGGGAATCCAAGGAAGGGGGTAATCTTTGTCACCCATTAATTTACCATGTTACCAGCGGCGTATGTACTATCTCACAGATGGGAATCCAAAGGAGGGGGTAATCTTTGTCACCCATTATTTTACCATGTCACCAGTGGCGTATTTAGGGTTTCGCAAAGGGGGAAGCTAAGGGAGGGCACAGATGGGAAGGTCACGGGGATCAAGCTTAGTCATCTATTATCTTAACATACTACAATGTAGCTGCACAACGAAACAATACGAAACAAAATAACCAAACGGGGCGTGGCCCAATGTCCCCTAAATACACCCAATGCCCCCTAAATATGCCATTGCATGCTATCACGTAGTGGAGCAACAGGTTATATATGAAAAATCAAATCAAATCAAAACATTAAGCTAAATGCTTCCCCACCTAAATACCCCACTGGCACTCACTTAGTTCGTGTCCCCATTGCGTGAGATTTTTGTGAAGCTATCAACTGAAAGGTTTCATAAATCAGTTGGTTGGACGATGTGGCTCGGAGGTTTGAACGCCGGACTCTCGATCGCAGGATCTGAGTCCGAGGTCATCCACTGCTGTTTCGAAACTTTTCGTTGACCCCACCTTGCCTGTGTCTTTCGGAAGAGATACTAGAAGATTTGATCCCTTCTAATTTGTGTCTAGGCCTGGGGAAGTAAAATATCCCACACAGGGGGTAAATGTGTAATCTGCTATGGACTCACCTCTCAACCACATGAAGCGTCGATGACGCGGCTCAGTCAATTCTACCAAATACTTCGCATGCGAAAAAGATTGAATGAATGCATAAGCAACGCAATTGTTGTACGAGTTCACTTGATTTATCGTGGTCATCGGTCGACTGTTTGTAGGCATCAATTGATTTATCATAGTCATCGGCCGACTGTTTGTAAGCATCACATGATTTATCGTGGTCATCGGTCGACTGTTTGTAGGCATCAATTGATTTATCGTAGTCATCGGTCGACTGTTTGTAGGCATCAATTGATTTATCGTAGTCATAGGTTGACTGTTTGTAGGATCAGTTGCTTGATCGCAGACATCAATTGTTGGGTTGCTGGCATTAAATTATTCGTATAAGTCAACGACCGATTTGTCGCAGGCATCGCCCGATTTGTTGTAGGCATCAAATGATTGGTGGCAGGCATCAATTGATTGGTGGTAGACATAATTTACTGGTAAAATGCGTCGACCGATTCGTTGCAAGCATCAATTATTTTGTTGCTGGCATCACTTGTTTGGTAAAGGTCAACACCGATTGGTTGGCATCGACCGATTGGTTTCAGGAACAGACCACACCTGCAATGGCTAATCGATAAGGACAACATATCCTTGTAAAAGGCCTTTGATGTCCTGAAGCGTTTTTTTCTTATGTCTACATTGACCTACATATCGCTACTGTTCCTTAGAATTTAATTGATAGTATAATTCCGTTGATATCTGTAGGCATGCATGCGTGCGCATATCAATTCATTTGATAGTTGCACTCGTGTGCAAATGTCCGTAGGCGTGCATGCGTGCCACATTCTTGTCTCCAGATGTATTAATTTATGAGTATTATTATACAGTAATGCTTGTGTAGAATTCAAATCCATTGTTGTAATACATCTTTCATTAATAATCACAATTGTCCCACCCTGGTCGTAAAATATACTAACTTTTATAACATTCCTTATTCTTGCTGTATTAAAAGGGGCTACTTAAACGAACCAGCCATGAACTTAGTAAAATCAAATTGCTCTGGCCCGAAGTGATTGTCTTAATAAAACTCCAGCGTATGTTACTTTGAAATACTGTGTATGTGTGTGGCATTTGAGAAGGATATGAAGTTGTAAACATCTAAGGACATCTGAGGGCAGACGAAATGACACGTGAAGGGGAGAACGATCGGATACGGACCTTTTGGATAACTTGTTAGCTGCACATAGGAAGTGACCAGGAAAAGGGGAGGACAATCAGAGGGTTACGCGGATCGACAAAGGGAATTCAGCATGATGTTTTCAGTCATGTTACCCGGTACTCGATTTATTGACTTTAATAATTTACTTCGTAGAAGACGATCGACTCGGTGGATTTGCAACAAAGACGTTACTGACATAGATAATGGCTACTTGTGGCCCCTTTTCGCTGAAGATGCATTGTTATCTAAAAACTGGCAACAAGCGAGATCTCGGGGCAACGCGCACGTTCTAGATCCACGTAGGCCTACGAGCTACGTGTCCGTACACGTATCACTAGTAAAGGGTCACCAAGTGAATACAATGCACCAAGTACAAAGGTAAACATTACAAAGCATAACACGTGGACGTCATGAACTACTGGCTGGAATTAATTTTGCCCGGGCAGCTCAAATTCCAGGATCCAGGCTGAAAAAAAATCCTGTTTACCGGTTTCCAGCTTATCACCAAACCAGGTATATCACGATGATTCAGCAAGCTTAAGTGAGTGCCGGTACTCGTGTATACAAAGTACATATCGACTAGTGTTCTTCAAGTGACATAAAGCCTGCACAACTTATTTCTGTCCTCGACTGTTTAACGTGCTTCGCTGTTACTTAAGTACCTCTCAGCTAACCAACGCGCACACAGCTGTTGTCGATGCTACGTGAATGACTCTTAGGTTCATAAATATGAGATACGCTGTGAACCTCTCAGGGTCGTACTTCTTTTATCCAAATCGCAATGTTTACGATATAATGATAATATATATATATATATATGTGTGTGTGTGTGTGTGTGTGTGTGTGTGTGTGTGTGTGTGCGTGTTTTCGTTCGTACGTGCGTGTGAGCGTATACGCACACACGCACACGCACAAGAACACGCACACGCGCACGTATACTATTCTCCGTTTGCTAATTTGTGTTTCTGATTGTCCCTTTGAAAATATGTGTTTGTTTTTATTTTTCAGGAGTGCACTGGTCCTACAGTGGCGAAGGAGGTAAGAACACATTTCTATTTCGAAGGCTGGATAGTGTCACTAGGCCCACGAAGCCGTCAGCCGCGCTATTGTTTTGTATAAATAAGCTCTACTGAACCGTTATTGCTACAGAGCTGTTCCTAATATAATTCTGCGCTGCGCAAATGCATTGATTTCACACAAACAAAGGCAAACCTACCGTCCCATTACGCAATATTATTATTAAACTACTAGTTTAACAGAGCTATTCAATATACAGCTTCAATTAAATGAGGGAATTCCAAAGGTACTTAAGCCTGGCAGGTAAATTAGGGATTATTGCTCTAGTTGTCCGTAAACATGTAAACAAATTAAGTCGTGCCCCGTTGAACGTGTCCGCTGATTGCGTTGGTGACGCCACTTTCTCCATATTGTAATTATAGAACGGATAGGCATTCCCGGCGCTTTTATGTGCTTAGTTTTTAATGTTATGTGTGGAAAATTGTAATATTAAATTTTATATTTGTCATCATGAACTTTAGCAACTGTCATCGCCATAATAATTAAAGGCAAACATGTCTCAACCGGTTTCGCATTAGTCATCAAAACGATGATAGCCGAGCGCAACATTGAGCCACCACACTAATTTCGCTCTGTGGTGTAATTGCGTAATGTTGTTCACGCCGTCTTACATGAAAACATTACATACTAAGAAAGTCTTACTCTGTTTATGTGATATGTCAGTTCCGGCGAAGTTAAATACGAGTCGGATGCCAGGAAAACACTGAAAAAATTCATTACTTTTTTCTGGAAGGTTAACATGAGAGCCAAACTGATTGGTTGATGATAACATTCCAGTAAACATGACTGACATAGGAACGTCAATATACAAGAGAGTCACAAATATAATAATAGTGGCATTCGATGGCGCCACCTCGCACGAATAATTTATTCAATTCCAGATCACACATCAGGATTTTCTTTTTACGCAGTCATATTTAGCCTGAACACACCAGACGGGTGGCGCTAGTGTCATCGTAAGAGCATGCGTTTTGAGGCTTAGTATGAGAGGCTACTTCAGTCACATATATTGCAGTCCGGTGAGCAATTATGTCAAGTAGTAAGAGTAGTGAGTGTAAATACTGTTGAAAATCGTCTCCTTTGCCACTCAACTGTTTAAAGTTGAGTAGTGTCTCCTCTGCCACTCCATTGTTTAATGTTGAGTATCGTCTCATTTACTAATCCATTATTTTACTTTAATATTGAGCATCGTCTCCTATCCTACGCTATTGTTTATTGCCGAATATTGGCTCTTGTGCTAATCCGTTGTTTCATCGTCTCCATGCCACTCCTTTGTTTAATGTTTAGTATCATCTCCTCTGCTAATCCATTGTGCATCATTGAGAATCGTCTCCTCTGCCATTCCGTTGTTTAACGTTGAGCATTATATCCATGCAACTCCTTTGTTCAATGTTTAGCATCGTATCCTCTGCCACTCCATTGTTCAATGTTAGGTATCGTCTCCTCTGCCACTCCTTTGTTTAACATTGAGCATCGTCTCCTCTTACACTCCATTGTTTGGTGTTGAGTATCGTCTCCTCTGCCACTCATTGTAAACGAAAACAAGTTTACCGTGCCAGAACCAGCACTCGTAACAAGTAAGCTGAGTTAACAACACAGCAGACTCTACATACAAACGGTCTTATCAAACGTTTGGATGGTAACCATTGAAATGTTGCGTACTAAATTAAGCAAAAGCGTGTAGACAGAACGAACGTTTTCATAAGTTTGACTATGAATTGACAGCTCCCGAGCATTGGGCCAATTTGGAAGGAAAATACAAGTCATGTGCGAATGATAAACAGTCTCCCATCGACATAGACACGGATGACGTCGTCTACAGGGAGGGGCTGAACGGATTCGACATGACTGGCTACGACCAAACACAGGGGGTGTTGCTGCTAAAGAACAACGGCCACACGGGTGAGTTATGGCTAACATGAATATCGACACTAGTGCACCAAAAGGATCCTGAACTAACCTGTCAGGAAATAGTTATGAAAAAGCCAATTAATATTTTAATATTAATGATGGTGTGTCGAGCTAACATTACAATTACGCCATTATTCCGTAAATTATCATTACACTTTCCTTGTAGTGATAATGGCTCCAACCCTGGTCACATCCGTAGCTACAGCACACCGATGACATTTCCGATTATCAGCAACAATAACGAATCTTTTTCTCGCAGCCCAAGTCGATACGCTCCACGCCAATTGGACTTTGACAGGCGGCAGCCTGACAGACACGTACCGACTCCTACAATTCCATTTCCACTGGGGCACCGATAAAAACACCGGCTCCGAGCACACGCTCAACTCAAAGCGATACCCGCTAGAGGTTAGTCTTTATCATACAGGGTTCGTCAAAAATGCATTACTTAGAATGAATCATTTAATGCGTCTCCAATTTCATACATGGCGCCTAGTGATGTTTTGAAGGAGACGTCTCCACTTCGCTTACTATTATGTCCAATTCGCCTTCTCTATAGTAGGATAACTCTCCCACTACGCATACTCTCAATACTGTGGTTATGTAGTTCCTTATCGGACAGATTCCCGGTTCGACTACTGACCCCTTAATTACTAAAACCATGTTGCCTAATCTTAGGTCACGTGGTCTACTGCCTTCATATACATGGTGTGTCTACAACTTGGCCACCAGTTAATTTAATATGAGTTTGAGATAAATCTGAGTTGGAAATAAATCTACGTTCTTTTTGTTGGATTTTGTAAATGTTGTATAATATTAAAAAGTAATAATTAAAAGAACTAAGATTTAAATCAAGTAAAACTCTGATTTCTGCAAAGCTCATTGTATTTTGTACCAGTTTAAAAATATTAAATATAATTGTGATTTTGATAAACACTGTCTTTACACATACAAAGACAAACAAGTCATCCCAATGTAGCACTATGTAGAGTAAGCGATGTGGGAAACATATCAGTAGACGAAATAGGAGCAGGTGAGGTGTTGATACCCCATAATAACATTTGCTGAGCTAAGGTTGATTGTATCTTTTAAGATTCACCTCCCAGAATTCAGACATACTTTGAGCGAATGTTGAGAAGAAATTGACTCGCCATATATGGCCGAATATGAGTGGATGGGAGCTGGCTAAATTAGTTCACAAATTGACTCGCCACCTGTGACCAAATATGAGTGGACGGGAGCTGGCTAAATTAGTTCACAAATTGACTCGCCACCTGTGGCCGAATATGAGTGGACGGGAGCTGGTTAAATTAGTTCACCAATTGACTCGTTACCTGTGGCCGAATATGAGTGGACGGGAGCTGGTTAAATTAGTTCACAAATTGACTCGTCACCTGTGGCCGAATATGAGTGGACGGGAGCTGGTTAAATTAGTTCACAAATTGACTCGCCACCTGTGGCCGAATATGAGTGGACGGGAGCTGGCTAAATTAGTTCACAAATTGACTCGCCACCTGTGGCCGAATATGAGTGGACGGGAGTTGGCTAAATTAGTTCACAAAGACAATAGAACCAACATCCAAATGTTACTCTACAATAGTTATTACAATAATAATAATTTTTATTATACTAATAATTATAATAATAAGTACATATACCAGTATCAGTATGGTTGGTGGCGGCGGTAGAAATGGCAGCAATAAAAGATGACTGATTTGAATTATACAATAAGTTTCATTGTCAAATATATTATGTAGAATCATTACGTTTTGTACAGATGCATATGGTGCACATGTCAACGAAGTACAACGATGACTTCTCGGTGGCTATTGAGAAAGACAAAAGTTTGGCGGTCTTGGCAGTGATGTTCGAGGTAAGGTATTTCTTTAGAATGCATCTATTTTTGCAGTGCTAACTGCGTTATCTGCAATCATATCACATTGTCGTGAACCGATGTGCGATTAGAATTTTGTGTTGGATAAGGATAGTTAAATATCTAGAGAAAGACGTTTTATTTGCCCCTTGTTTCTAACATTTTCTCACGGCACTTGTCAAACATTTAGAGGACGCCGGTCATTATCTATACCTAACGCTGTTGTTCAGATGCTTACCCCAGAATACTTCAATGAAAAAAACACACCGGCTCCCTTCACATGGCATACAACGGTCGATAACAACCCTTAACAAGAGAATGTCAGAGGTCAAATGTCAGTAACTGGTCCGGAACCGGAGTTGGTCGTGTTAATCTATATAATTTTATCATAGCCACATTGTTCGATTTCGACCGTCTCTGCGGTTGAAACTTGATGTGTCTCCCGTAGACGCGATTGATCGTGTTAATCTATATAGCATAGCCACATTGTTCGATTTCGACTGTCTCTGCGGTTGAAACTTGATGTGTCTCCCGTAGACGCGATTGATCGTGTTAATCTATATATCATAGCCACATTGTTCGATTTCGACTGTCTCTGCGGTTGAAACTTGATGTGTCTCCCGTAGACGCGATGGCTAATGATTAATACATTAACAGCTGCACAAGTAGCAACAGCAGACACTCTGAAACTCCTCGACTAACGAACGCAACTTGACACTTGAATTCGCATTGGCAAGTATATGCAGCGAAGTATTTCGTTAATATACTCTCACTGACGTAGGTTTACTTCTGCGGATGCAGTAGGACAATATATTCGGTCATTGTGGCGGCGTATCATATTCGCAATCAACTGATTGAGCCCGCGTTGTTCCGTCAGACACAAGTTAACTCTTTACCACCCGACGGAAACAACAATCTCGAGTAAACACAACTCGCTAGGTGGCGCCACTACATGTCGCTCTCACTTCAATCTCGTTTCAGTTACCAATCAACGAATCCCACAGGGTAATATATCACAGATACTTGTCATAAATACTTGTCATATTAGTACAAGCTGTGTGTATAGTTATGACAGGCCTCATCATGATTGTATCTGCATAATTACAGGGAATAAGTTTGTTTATAGAAATAGAAATATTTCTATACAAATTGTATAAAAATTCTACAAAGATTCTGTAAAATTCGTTACTATTCTATAGAAATCTATATAACTACACAGCGCATAGTTGAATTGTGCGTAGAAAACTATATAATATTACATAATTAGTTTACGTTTAACTTTGAATGACACAGAACATTGTAGAATAGTGCATAGGACGCTATATAATACAACAAGTTCTATAGGAATGTCAGCAAAATTCCTATACAATACTCTAAAAAGTATATATATATATATATATATATATATATATATATATATATATATATATTATACAAGTATGTAGAATATTTTCTGAATTGCACATAATTGTCTTCGTTCGCAAAATTCCTATAGAATACTCCATAACAATTCAACAGAATTTGTAAGGGTTATTCGATGTGATTATTAAAAATGTTTAACTGCATTTTAATACTGGGCTGACTGGTTTCAGGTCGGGTCAGAGGACAATGCTGCGTTCAAGAACCTCGCCGACGGTCTTAGTAATGTCACACACGAAGGTAAGTTCAAAATAATTATTACCTTCATGTTCGTCCATGCCTTTGTGCGAGCATCAAAATGTGCCAAGACGTGTCCGCTTGACGTAACAAATTTATGCGTGGTTTCCTGGTCATGTGGCAAGCCCCATTATTAGTAGCTTCGATTATCCTACTACAAAACACGGAGTGGACAATAGTGAAACCACGTGTTCGGAACGAGACTCTATTATCGACGAGTTCACGAAGGCGAGCGAGAGCCTGAAAAACGATGCTACAGTCTTAGAGCAGGGAGCGCCTATTGTATTGTAAACGTGGTGATGACTGGCTCACGGCTTCGCCTTGTCTCAAGTCAATTATTAAAATGGCGTCACTGTGGACGAATACAAGACGTTGAATTAACATATTGAAAGATATGACGTGTGTGCCACATGTAATTCCATATGCTTAGTGTTACTAGTGTCCAAGGGTTATCCCCTAATGTCGAACGTATTTAACATGGTGACGCCAATGGGCGCCTTCGCAACAACAGTGGCGCCACACATTGAACCGGTAACCAACCACGGAATGATTGGATTGATTGTTTGCATACACGTGAAACATGTTCACCGAAAAAGTATTTCATACTATTACACATGTATTATTGAGCACCAAGTCATGGTTATTGTTTGTAAAAAAATTTCTTCACACCGAACTTTCTACGAGGATCGAAACTTCGTTAGAAACGAAACGTGTTTCTCATGGCTCATCCATGTTTAATTCCGATAATGTTTATGCTTGATATATTGACAAAGAAGTGTCGGACCAACCCAACGGTTAATAAACGGCCTTCGCATAACCGAAGCATATTTCCTGTTAGCAGATAGTTTTTTTGCACGGTTATACATTTAGACGTTCACGCGTGTTATATAATTTTTAGGAGAAGATGTGACGTTGCCACTGTTTAGTCTACGCTCGCTGATGCCGATCAACCTGTCTGACTACTACAACTACGAAGGCAGTCTCACCACGCCTCCCTGCTCAGAGGTCGTCGTCTGGAACATCTTTCACGAAACGGTGAAGATCTCAGAGAGTCAGGTAATTATGAGAGGAATTAACAGAATGTGTCCAATAAGCGACAATCCACTTGGCTGATTTATAAGTTTGGATCCTCGTACGACGTACAACTTTCTCTTTGTCAGTTTCCTTTCTGAGCTATCTCAGAATGGTTTAGAAAGCTACCAGACGACCTGTTTACATTAGTCTTTCAGTGTCTTGTCCCACATTATAATCTCTGTTTCAAAATGTGTGTCAGGTTATTGCAAATACTATTCCCTTTGTTAGCAAGCATTGGTTATATTATGCTTTGTTATTATATAACAAGACACGGCTATTTTAATAACCATGGATTATACCGCACTGACATCGTGTCAATAGGCTGGCAAATATGTGAATAAAACATAATTATGAAATAATCTGACCGACCACACAATTTTATGACAATATGGAAAGTCCATTTTCCTAAGGGTGCGATCCTAGAAGTCATCCGCCATGATTGCCTATGTTGAAGTATCGTATTCCCAAATACGTCAGCATGTGCCTAGCAGGTAGAACGATCTTGTTCTTTGGTACCTCGTTACAGCGTATGTTATGTTCTCACAGTTGGCGCAGTTCCGGGCTCTGGTGAACTACAAGGCAGCCGAAGTGGCCCATGGCGGAGGCAACAGATTGATAGCTGGTAACTTCCGACCTGTGAAGAAATTAAACGGCCGAACCGTCTACGCAAGCGTTAAACACGGTGAGAATACACACACATACATTCGTATTGCATGATACTCATCGTACACTACGGATATCAGAAGCAACATACGTCTCTACAAACACATATCGATCGACAGTTGACATAACATGCTCTGGGCAACGTAATAAGGGGGTAAGGGTTTATTAAGCCCTGCGTAACTTTTTGCAAGCCATTGCAATATCAGAGCAAATGAAATCAGTTATACGGTCGTTCTTTTAATAAAATATATACATTTTCAAAACAGCTGCTATGATGAAATGCAATTTGTATGTAAACATAATTGTTTTGTTTATGCTATATGCCACAAGTGATTATAAATGAGCCATTAGCATCTTTTCCACATCGGTTTCGCTACTCCAGTATTTAGGTCATTGCAATATGAAGAAAACAACAAATGTCATCTTTTAATATCCTTCACCTTGACATGTTTGCCGAAATAGTTTGGGTGACCGAAAGTAGACGCGAACATTGCCTAGTTCTAAAGGGGACTATCGTTAGGCTACTATTAGAAACCGCTATGACGGCACAAGAGGTAATAAGCAATCGCCCGATTTAACTGTCTAACGTTTGCACAAGTTTTGCTTAGTAATATGCTGTAATATGCACGGATAATAGAGCCAAGACATATGGAGATCACAACAGCTTCATGCGCTAGTTGGCATAATCAAAGTGACATATTTTCTTCTTTGTTGTAGGTTATAAACCAAGTGAAGGTAAGCCGGCATCATAGTTATATTTCTTTAATTAATAATTGGGTGATCCAGGACTTGTTATTGGATGCGCTTATTTGTGAGATTTTATTGTAATTAACTTATTTACGAAAAGTATATCAAACAATCCACCAAAACGATATATTAATTTATTTAACAATTTTTTTCATGATCTGATGTAGTTTGCTTGTCTAATTGATACCGATCACATATCACGCAATCAAGGGTTTCTTATGAAATTAAGTTAAGAAACTGATACCTATGATCAAACATTTCTTGTTGGACGAATATACTGTTTACCACTTTATCCACTAATCTGGTGATTCTTGTGGCACATTGGACGTTTCATTTTCATTTGTTACAGACCACAAACATTGGCATTACGCTCACAATGGTAAGTTATATTACTTGTTACATCTTCAGTGGAAATATCTATCGCACAGTGCCCTTCGATCCCAATTGTCGCACCAACCAATGCATCTGTCTGTCGCCGACATCCGGGTAACTAATTGATGGCCGTTAACCAACCAGTCGCGGCTGGTCAAACAAATTATGTTAATCAAATGGGGTCCTCGTTTCGAATCGCAAATTCTACAAATATTGTTCGTTTAGTAACACGATAATTCACATCTTACACCTTGACCAAGTGCGTGAGATTGCAGCTCGAGTATATAAGCGAATCAAGTCATGGTTTATTTTATGAAACAGTTACAAATCCTATTGTATTGTCATCGGTTGCATAAAAAGTAGGTGTGACCTATAATACATTTCCGGGGTATCAACCTGTATATAAGTGATGCAATCGATTCATAATGTTAGCCATTTTCATTTCTGTATTTGCACTTATGTGCAGAAAGGGAAATCACAGCTAGTATCTCGACATCGTACTTGTTTATAAGTGACTTTGCGTAAACAACGTGAATAAAGTTCTTTACTCACGGAACCATGGTCTACTTCAGTATATAACTAACAAATTTGCAGGTGCTGCTAAGTGGTTTAGAGTGCACGGTAACGAGGCTTGCCTTCAACATCACCAGTCGCCCATCAACATCGAAGTGTCAAAGGCAAAACACGACGGGTCGCTTGGAGCTTTCACCATGGACGGGTACGACAAGAAGCAGGGCAGCTTAGTCCTGAAGAACAATGGCCACTCGGGTGAGTTAGCCGTCACCTTGCTTTTTCTCCGTAGATGTTGTTTCAAGGCATCGATCTGTGGGTCCCGCTTGAATAAGTACGTCATCAACGTAGTTGTTGTTTCAAGGTGTCGATCGTTGGGTCCCGCTTGAATAAGTACGTCATGAACGTAGATGTTGTTTCAAGGCATCGATCGTTGGATCCCGTTTGAATAAGTACGTCATGAATATAGTTGTTGTTGTTCAAAGCACCGATCGTTTGTGAAAGAGAATGTACAATGATTTCCATTGGATAAGTGATATTGAGCTAGCGTAATATTGAAATGCAAAAATTCTCTGAATGTTTCGCTCTCGGTCTCAAGGTAAATATACATTAACTGTGTTATATGTTATGTATTACTGTAGTATATTTACCCTCAGAAATGGTACCTAACGGGAGTTTGAATAATCTGGCGAAAACTGAATATATAATAATCACATATGTTTGCTACACCAACTTGCCAAAATAGGCATGCGTTTAATGTTAAGACTGATACCAATAAGAAGCCCCCAGTCAAAAACCCCCGTTCGAAAGTCGTATTGCAAAGAGAAAGCTAGGAATTGCCGTCAGTGCTACGACAGACCTGTCAGTATGATGCTGGTGTGTCCCGTTGACACACTGCTCACACACGTTGTCTCTGTGACCGCAGCCCAAGTCGATACGCTAGACGCCCACTGGACAGTGTCGGGCGGCAGCCTGACAGACACGTATGGACTGCTACAATTCCACTTCCACTGGGGCAGCGACAGCAAAACTGGCTCCGAGCACACGATCGACAAAAAGCAGTATCCGCTAGAGGTCAGCACTGTTAGCAGTCACACCTATATAATCCAGTAGGGGGCGAAACTGTTTTCACTCAAGCGGTGTAGCCGATAACTCTACTGTTGTCGAATTTCAAAAAACGTACAAATTTACTAATATTATAAAGTCTATGGGGCCATACATATATATACAACATTCTGCAGTGTCATATGCCAACTTGACAATTCACATTTGTTTATTGGGTACGGGTTGAAGATTGTATGTAAAACATCTTCACCAATCGTATGTGGTGTTATCTATTAGTTGACACACACGTAAGTAGTATAGGTGTGCAGTTGGTTATCCTCCGGAGGATAACCAACTGCACACCTATACTACTCACGTACTATTTCCGTCATAGTTGCATGTACGTCTCCGAACACACGCTCATGAAACCCACTTCACTGTTATTATGATATCCTACTTGTAATATGTTTGTAAGTTATATCCAATGTTAGACTACTATGTAAATAGTATCAATTTGAATTCGGATATTCACATAATATTTATTTCATGCAGATGCACATGGTTCACATGTCTACAAAGTACAACAACCTCGACAACAGCGTGCTGGAGGAGAAGTACAGTCTGACGGTGTTGGGAATCATGTTTGAGGTAATGACTAGAAACATGTGTTAAAATTATATAATGTTATTACACATAATAATAATGTTATTATACGGCTAGTCGTGCTGATATCTACTCGACGTTCATAAACGTATGCTTGACATACGATTCTCAGAACGAGGCAGCTGAGTGTTATCTCGATGGATATATCACCTGATTGGTCTAGAGCATTTCATCGTAATATATTCATCCATATAACACAAGGTTACCTCGTTCTGACAATCCACCTGACGTATGAATAATTTCGAACCGACGTTCGCATCGACCCCACTTACTTACTTAGTCCTCTTTGCTCAAGATAGATCAATGGGCCGAAACGTTACGTCTCCAACGAACTCTATTGTTTGCAGCTTTCTTAATTTCATTCAAGTTAGTTCCATGCTTCTTTATCTCATCTCCTAGTGAACCCTCCAACAATTTTCTATCTGCCTAGTTTTCTTTTTCTTGAGGGATTCCAGCTTAGGGCCTGTCTAGTGACACTTGTGCTTGGTTTTCGGCCCATTTTCTTTTTCAACATATTGCCTGATTCTGTCTTGGTTTTGTTTTTGTTTATTTGGGGAGTGTTCAACTCGTTGTCTTGGTTACTGTCCATGTCTGACAGTCCGTCCAGTTCCATGTTTGCAAATACAGGAAGCGAACATTATGTTGAAATGTGAATTTCGCTCGCCTGTTAGCAGCCAGATAACAGCACACGTGCCTCCAACACTCCGTCATCCTATCTGACTCGCACCAATCTCGTGACATCAAGCAGTGTATTATTCTGTAACTGTACAATATCTGCAATATTTAAAGTTCCAGTTTTAAAATTAACAACACCATGCATAAATTCCTGGATAAAGTTATTTTGAAACTTTATATTCCCTTTAAACGGAACAAAGTGCACTGTAAATGTAAAACCAATACAGCATTAAACAATTTGCAATTATCGGTGTTATTTGTAATTTAAAAATGATTCCCAAGAAATCACATTTCTTGGTGGTTAGACTATTATGGTGTACAATGTTGCAGGTGGGGAGTGCTGACAATGCTGCATTCCAGGAACTTACGGATCAGCTTCGCAAAGTTACGTATAAGGGTAAGTGCTAAACACGCAGGAGTTCACTCAATACGTTGTCATTATACCATCAATGAGACGAATTCCACGTTTTGCAATATGTTTTTTTTTGTGAAAATGCGCGTTAAAGCACGCAACGTTGGCGTATAAAATCAAACTGATTGGATAATTTAGTGTATATATTTAAAACAAAAACTGTGATTTAATTTCAGTTCAACTTGATGTAGCTTTAGTTAAAGTGTTAATTTACAAATAAAATATGGTAATGAATTAACCTGTATCACATATCATATAACAATCCAAATGTTACACGTTGAAGGGTATAATTTTTACTCCAATTTGAGAAGGGTATTATTTTGCATCACTTATGGAATGTGACCTTGACTCTAGTCCAAAATCAAGGGTGTAGACGTCAATCAGCACAACCCGAGAAAGGTATATTTTAACATATGTTTCAAACTGGTTTGGCGGATCAGGTAAAAATAATTCTCAAGAATGGTATACTGGAAATGTATTGAGTGTTCTCCCATTTCCGGCTTTTTTGTACAATTTGTGTGTGTGTGTGTGTGTGTATGTGTGTGTGTGTGTGTGTGTGTGTGTGTGTGTGTGTGTGTGTGTGTGTGTGTGTGTGTGTGTGTGTGTGTGTGTGTGTGTGTGTGTGTGTGTGTGTGTGTGTGTGTGTGTGTGTACATGGATGTTTTTTATGACTAAGATAGTATCATGAAAATGTCAGGTATGTGTTCAAATCTTAGTGCCTCTGATCCGTCGTTTTGACAACTGTAACCATAACACAGTATATTGTAATGTAGGGAAAGGCGACACTTCGGTTTTTTGTGTTTACTATGCTGTTAAATTAGATATGCATATCTTGTGGGTTTTATATAATATGACGAGGACTGTATGTCAGTCAGAACGGAACATTAGTATACCTATGTTTATGTAAGCTATCCCGGAAAATGCTGAAAGTATTTAATTAGCAATACATTATTGCTTACATTTGGGGAAATGAACTGTCGCCAAACCTCAGTGCTGGCTACGACGCTATTGCGCGTCATACAGCAAAGTATCAAACCTATATTGAAATTATAGATTAAACTATGTTTATATTGTGGTAGCGCCTCGCACAGAAATGATTGATCTTCCCAGCAATGCATGCTTCATGTATGATTGTATACACATGAAGCTTTTTGGTTCCAGGAAAAAATGTCACCCTGTCGACGTGTGCAATCCGCAGCCTGATGCCGAGCAAACTGGCCGACTATTACACCTACGAAGGCAGTCTGACTACACCGCCCTGTTCCGAGGTCGTCATTTGGAACATCTTCCGGGAGCCGGTGAAGATCTCCGAGAGACAGGTAAGGATGACAACATTACTCTCGGTTGGCTGACGTTCGTTCTTGCTTAACCTAACCAGTGGATGCAAACATCGCATGAAACTACCGCGACGTGTTTTTGTGCTCCAGCTAAATTATGTATTGTTGATCAATCTATATTAATTATTGTATCGTTTTATATTTTAATAATAAGTTTTTATCAACCTGGCACGCCAGCTAATGAGTACTGTTCCTTTTATTACGACTGCCATCCCAATCGCTGGCGAATTTCTATACTAAATTAGTCTAAACGTCCGCTTCATGTTGCAGCTGAAGGCGTTCAGGAGTCTGAAGAGCTTTGCACAGGTGGATGAAGAGGCGGGAGGAAATGAACTAGTGGAGGGTTTCATGTATGACAATTATCGTCCTGTGCAACCACTCAATGGAAGGGTGGTACGGAAGAACTTCGGTGATGATAAGATACAGAAACAACACTCTAACGACGCCAACGTTGTCGGAGCTTGTCTGGCAGTTTTGCTAGCGTCGTTCTTGGCAACGATTGCGCATTTGTTGTGATGGAACGAGTGTGTCTTTGTTTCTGTTGATTCTATTCTGGCATTTCGGAGACAATTCAATCGCTTAGCAATGCCATGAAACGACAGCAAAACACAGCTTAATGAAATGACATTTCTACTTTGAACATCGTTGAAATACATCCAATATTCGATCACTGTATACGACGCAATGTGTGATGGAAAATTTATTTGTCAATATTTGTTAAAGAAAATGGCAATGTTATTACAACAGGAATGTTGCGTTTGCCTTAAATGTGGGTAATTGTGTTGGGAGTTTTAGCTAAAACAAAGAATGATCATCAAAAGTGGAAAAGTGAGTTTCACTTAATCGATAGCGTTTAGGTCTGCATTTACGTCGGTGTTTATATGTTACGAGTACCTGAGTGTGTGAATTTACCTACACAACATGTGTAATTGAAGAAAAACGTTTATGGCGAGAACCATCTAGCCCCTTCCTTGTATATTTGCAAATAATGTTAGAACAAAGCAAATAGTATTTCAAAGAAAATTTATTCTACGTATTTCGTAGGTGTAAACATATCTGCAAGGAAAAGCGGGTAACATACCCGTATACTCAATTACTTCGTTTCTTAGCGGACGAACATGTATTGTTTTTTTATCCGTCGCCATTTTAATTAGCCGCTGTCATTCGGTGTGAACGCATGCACAACAAGATGTGAAATTAAACTGAAACCAGATAAATAACATGTGCCTAGAACGGCCTTATGTGCAACAGATGTACCGATTTTATAATAACCAATTTGCTTTGGGTAATACTGCACATTGTGAGATAATGTTGTTATATGTACGTAATATGTTAGGTCAGCTTCACCGCGATATTGTTTTGTATATTGTTTTTTTATTGTGAGATATTGTTACTAACTTAATTTCTGTCTTATTGAATATATTATGCTTGTGATTTAGTTAGCAACTACAGTAAGTTCACACATAGAAAATTAAGGTTCAAAACGCACATTTGCAATCAGTGAAATGATTTCACCTGTTGATTGTTTGTCCTTTGGTTAAAGTATATATCTCCACAATTTCTATTTATGCAACATGGATGAGATTGTTACTAGAATAGATTAACTATATTTGTATTTTATTAATATATTTTATTAACATATAATTATGAATGGTGCTACATGAAGCCTGCGAGTAATCGGCTGAAAATTGCCACAAATAAACTATTTAACTATAATGACTTGTGTGCTTATTATTAAACGCCAAACAGGTTGGAAATATTTCCAACTTCTTTATAGATCCTGATATGTGACGTATACAACTTGGTCAACTTATCACGGATCTGCTATGAAAACACAATGGTGAGACTGATCTTAACCTCGGGATATTGTGTCCTGCCACAAGTTGGTCAAAGCACAAGATTTTCCTCCAAATAAAGGACATTATCCTCACTGAAGGAAAACCGCTGTGACAGTAGCTTCGGTGGTCTCTGTAGGTCAGAGATCAGAGTTCATGCCGAATCTCAGCGAAAGGTTTCCCAGTCGGAGCCCAACTTGTAAACGTTGCCCACATAGTGTAAAAAGGCCACAGCTCACTATTTCCCACTAAAAACAATGGTAACAGTCAGTCAGGCAATTCATTACTGTGACCAAAATTATTATTCAGCCAAATAAAAATTGTAAACTACACTTGCAGTGGACTTTCTGCAAAATCCTAAACGGTTGTTATCGAGAAAGTCTACATGGACAATGATCCCGATCATGTGTCGCCTAAACAAATTAAATTCTCTTTTCGTACATTGGGGATGCTTCCATCACAGATACATGCATATTTAGCCAGAGCTTTATTATTTAAGCCAGTTGGCAGCAGTGGTGTCGTAGTCCGCCAATATACCCTCCGCTTTTTTAATTTTTTTCAGGGTACATAAAAGCGTCAAAAAGGGGACCGTCTCAAAATCACTGGCACTGTTTTCCTAAAATAGTGAACTTACACCACAACATTCTAGCGCGCTAAAACACATCGGCGGTAAAGCATGTGTACACGCATTGCAGTGACGTCGTAGCTTCTTGCGTATACGTCGCTAGTCTCGCTTATACAGGCTCCGCGCTGTGGCGCCACTGTTTGTTGCACACATCTTCGGCTGGATGCAGTGTGGGGTTTTCATTTTGACAGACATTATGTATGAGCCCAGATTCTGGGCGCACGCATACTGAGCTAATTACGATATAATACGGGCATTTTAATAATTCACAAAATAAGAGTTAACTTTTATCAGTTAACAAGATGCAATTCGAATTAACTGTAAACTGATTATATTGACACAACTCCCCGACTGAAAAGATAACTCAGGCAAAGAATGTTTAGCGTGGCAGCTCGATAATGGTGCTTATTGGATGCTGGCGTTTCACAGGAAAGGCTACACACAATGGAGTGGTGACAGTGGGTAACAAGAAGACCACGCCACTGAGGTCAGAGACTCTTCTCGGCGCATTCGCGACGCCGAGCGAGATTAATATGTTGCGAGACTAATATGTTGCTGGTTTTCAACTAGTCTCGCTCATCCAATTCTCGCGCGTGTATTCGCCGAGAAGAAAGTTTAGCCTCATAAGCGTAGTCGTTTTGTTACCCACTGTGAAAACTCCATTTTGTGTAGGCGTTTCCGTGAAGCGCCAGAAGCCAATCAGCGTCATTATGGGGAACGTACAACAATGATTCAAAACCTAAGGTTAATTGATTTAGCCCATCTTGAATCAGGTTAGTTAATTTTAAAAACTTGTAATGTGTGAATAGTTAAGTAATAATCAGAGCCGGTAAGTGACGAAGTAGATCTACTTCGTTACTTTACTTGAGTAGTTTTTTTTACGTTCTTGTTGTAACGATATATATTTTTATGGATCTACTTCTACTTGTAACGAAGTAGAATTACGTGTTACTTTGGTAAACGTAACGAAGTACCGACACCGCCACATACTTATTCCGCTGCATAAAGAAACTGCATACACACTACGCGTGGAATCACCGCGCGTAAATCCGTAATCTGTTTTCTGATTCCCTAATTCAAAATTGACTGCGGAATAGTATCGCTGACTTATATAAATCGAGTGTAGCCGATAGTCGCCATTTCTCTTTTGATTTTCCGCTTGCGCGAACTATTTTTTTACTACACTTTATTTCGTTTGCGAGAGCGTTCTATGCTATTGTCACGACGACGCCGACACAGCACCCGTAGCGAGCGTCAGTTTAGTGCAGAAGGCTTCATCTTTAAGCCACTGCCTGCGTGCATCGGGGAATAAAGCGTTCGTGTAACCTTGTGTGCCTTACGATATTTTGCTCTCTTACCAGTGTGTGGAAGTGTGTGTTTGTATGCATGTGTTAAACTTAAAAAGTACTATTTTCGTTCTTATGCTTGTGGGCTAGTGAGTCGTGGTCTACTTATGTTTCTACTTCAAGTAGAAATGTTTACTTTCTACTTTTACTCTCAAGTATATATTTGTTGGGATACTTTTACTTCTACTTGAGTAGATTTTTCAGGATCCACTTCAACTTTTACTCAAGTAGAACAATTGTTGCAACCCTGGTAATAAAGTGATATCCGAAGGCTGTTTAACAGGACTGTCGATAATTCAGTGGCTACCTTGTCCACTTGCCATCTAGGCCTTTGCCTTGGATGGCAATCTTGTTAAATAAAATAGTAAAACTAATCACAATAATATTAAACTTAAGCACGTCAGAGGAGTGCAGATGCGCAGCGAACCAGAATCGTTAAGTATAACATCATGAAACGGGACGTCTGGAAGTTATCGTAACGACGATGATCCGCCGAAGATTTGAGGTTAGGATGTAATTTTGCAAAAATGTATTTGTTCAAGTCATTTAAAACTTTAGCACGTTACAGTGACTTGCGAACGTGTGAATTCATATTCTTATGCTATAAAATTGAGTCAGCCCACGTGTGCAAGTTTGTCGCCGATTTTTTTTACCAAACCCGGTATAAAATGTCATAATGCATTGTCCGTTGATTTCAAAAGGAAACGAGCGAAAACAAATCGATTTGTGGAGGGACCAATATATCATACGCAGCTAGTTGGGCGTTTCCTGTAACTAAAATACCTAAATTCTAAGAACTTATTGGCGGATCCAGACTCTGAAAATGGGGGAGGGCAGTTTCCCCAATAATACACCAGGTGGCAGAACTTCTAGTTATCCAAATTTATACAGGATATAGACACACGCACGCACGCACCCACGCACGCACGCACTTAAGCACGTACGCCCGCACGTACGATCGCAAGCACGCACGCAATCACGCACGCGCTTACACACGCACGCCACCCCCCTCCACACACAGTAGCCCTGCTCTTATAAGGCCATTCCTTCTGAAAAGGTAAGATGGCCTTATCAGAGCGATGGCTTCTCGTCAGGGCAATTATCATGGGAAAGCCTTACTTACTGCATGGTAGGGTTGCCTTTGGTGAGGGGGCACCCTCTTGTGATAAGGCCTTATACAGGGTAAGCGAGTTGCCTTTTCGGCGACGGCTGCGCATGTTATTCCGGAGTAACACAAACAAATTCGAAGCATTCCTCACATATTTTCTGCTTTTATCGTTTATGAAAAAGGTTAACTTTTTGTTTTATATCCAATTAAAAACAGTATATTGGAGTTTCGACTGGTCAACAGAGCCCACCCGAAATAACCCGTGGCGCCTCTGGTGGATAATATAACACCACATCGTACTCCTTCTGCCACACAGTGGCGCCACTCGACACATCAGTGGTGGGAGTTTGTCCTTTTGCTGAACAATTGTACCAACACCCGCGCACACATGAACATTGATCATAGCCCTCGTTCCACTACGTACAGTTGACGTGCGGATTATGCGCGTCTTTATTTCAACAATGGCAACTGTCTATTTTGGATTTGTTGTGAAACAAAAATGGAAACAAAATGGAAGATGACTAACCAAAGAATAATCAAACTCCCCAACAGTGGCGCCACTCAGCATATCACCACCGCCACAACTCAATTAGAAATGTAGGGAATTAACGATTGATTGACTGGACAACGTCATTGCAACAACTGTGTGCTTTTGTAGCATAACATAGTTTCAAACAAACACGAACGTCATTGTGTTTCTAGGCCACATGGTCAACACAAAAACTATCCGTGATTTCATGCAACTGAAAGTGAGACATTTCTTAATAAAGATTAGGGGTCTACCAAATGAAGTAAGCAACATTTCTGACTGTAAATATACTACAACAATACCGATTAACATTGTTAATGTGGATGTACTTTGAGATGGAACAGCAACATGGGCGGATCTGAGGGAAGTGTCCATCAGGTTTCCGGTTTATTTTGGCGTGATATTTTTCATCAAGTCAAAATTGTCTGTCGAGATACACCGTGAGGTGGCGCCATCCTGCTCTTGTTCCTCAGATGAGGACATTTGTAACATGCAAACTAGGGGCTTTGCCACTTGTGCTGCCGTTTGTTCCCCAATTGTTCTAATTTGCTCCCATATCCTGCGTTATCCAACAGTACGCATTACTAAACGCAAATGGAATATTGTTGTCAGTGCATTTCCATAGTGAATTTCAACTGCGATTGTCAGGATTGCAAACAAATGCGACAAACAATCGCATTAAGCTGCAGCCCATAGTGAATATATTCTCGGCGGATTCACGAAGCCGAGCGAGATTCGGATAAGCGAGACTAATATGTTTTGGTTTTCAGCCAGTCTCGCTCAGCCGACTATCGCTCGCATTCGTGAATTCGCCGAGAAGAGAGTCTGGCCTCAGAGGCACGGTCTCGTTGTTGCCCACTGTGATCACTCCATTTTGTGTAGGCTTTCCCGTGAAGCGCCCGCAGCCAATCAATGTCATTACAGGGATCGTACAACAGTGATTCAAACTCTATCGTTGAATGATTCAGCGCACCACGAAACAGGTTCGTTAATATTCAAAGTTGTTGTATGGGAATAGATTATGTAATATCCGAAGGCGGTTTAATAGGACTCTCGATAAGCCAATTGCTTCATTGTCCAATTGCCATCTTCATTGTCCACTTGCCATCTTCCTTGTCCACTTTCCATCTTCATTGTCCACTTTCCATCTTCATTGTCCACTTTCCATCTTCCTTGTCCACTTTCCATCTTCATTGTCCACTTGCCATCTTCATTGTCCGCTTGCCATCTTCATTGTCCGCTTTCCATCATCATTGTCCACTTTCCATCTTCATTGTCCACTTGCCAACTTCCTTGTCCACTTTCCATCTTCATTGTCCACTTGCCATCTTCATTATCCACTTGCCATCTGGGCTTTTGCATTGGATAGTAATCTTGATAAATAAAATAGAAGTAATAATCACAATAATGTTAAACTTAATTCAGAAGCGCAGCAAACCAGATTCGTTAAGTATGGTATCATGAAAATTGACGCCTGGAAGCTATCGTAACGACGAGGGTCCGTCGAGGATTTAGGGTAGGGATTTAAAACATTTCCACGATAGGGTAACATCCGAAAGTGTGAATTCATAGTCTTATGCTATACAAATGAGTCAGTCCACGTTTGCAATTTCGTCGCCGATTTTTTACCAAACCCGGTACAAAAAAACATAATGCATTGTCCGTTGATTTCAAAACAGACGAGCGAATACAAATCGAATTGAGAAGGGACCAATATCTCATATCCAGCTAGTTGGGAGTTTCGTGTAACTAAAATGCTTTAATTCTCGTAACTCATGGGTGAATCCAGATATTGACGGGGGGAGGGCAGTTTCCCCCAAAATACACCAGGTGGCAGAACTTCTAGTTATCATAATTTCTACAAGATATAGACACATGTACGTACGCACCTACGCACGCACGTACGTACGCTAGCACGCCCTCCACACACAGTAGTTCCCCTCTTATAAGGCCATTCCTTCTGAAAAGGTACATTGGTCTTATAAGAACAGTCGCTTCTCGTGAGGGCAGTTATCATGGGAAAGCTTTACTTACACCATGGTAGGGTTGCCTCTGGTGAGGGATAGCCCTCTTGTGATACGGGTCTTATAAAGGGTAAGCGAGTTGCTCGACATTTCCGGCGACGGCTGCGCATGTAACTCGGGAGAAACACAAAATAAATTCCAAGAATTCCTCACGGATTTTCTGTTTTTCATCGTTCATGAAAAAGCTTATACCTGTTTTAACTGTTTTTTGCTTAACAAACAATTAAAAACATCTTTCGTTTCATTTCGATTACTATTATTATTATTAAATTGTTCTCATCATTTCGGACATGATCTTCTCCTGAATCTGCTCCTTGATAATATCAATAAATTCTTTCTGCATTATCTTCAGGTCTTTATTGTTCTGTGTCGCTTAAGGCTTCTCCAGAACCACATCGCCGTGATTATCTAGAGTGTCGAGATGGGTGGCATCACGGCTGTTGCTTCTCACGTAGAGATTCTACTTTCACAGAGAAAACATCTTTACTAAGGACAGCAGCTGAAGGCGATTGTTTCTCATATTGCTTTGCAAGCTTGACAACAGCAGTTGCGATTCACTATAAAAATAACTCGACAACAAGATTTCATTTGCGTTTAGTAATGGATAGAACGTGGATAATGCGGGATGGGGAGTAAATCAGAACTACTGTGGAACAAACGACAGTGTGTGCTCTTCCTCCTTTTTCCCTGCTGTACAGGGGTGTGTGTCAGGTAAAGTATTGTCGAGCCACTCTTTCTGTTCTTTCTTTCCATAGTTTTCTATCGGTCGCTCCTTCTCTTTCATCCTCCCCCCGATCTTCTCATGTCCCTCCTCACGCAATCCTCTCATCTTAGCTGTGGACTTCCCCTTTTCCTGCGTCCTTGATGTTTTTTCACATCTGCTCTCTTTGTTAGTTTGCTTACATATATTCTTACCAAGTGGCGCACCCATCTCATCCTGCTTCTCACCACTGCAGGTGGCAAAGCCCCTAGTTGGCAATATACAAAAATTATCACTGAGGAACAAGAGCAGGAGGGCGCCACCTCCCGGTGTGTCTCGACAGCTCATTGGGACTTGATTACAAACAATTGGCCAAAATAAATGGGGTACCCGGGCACCTGATGAACACCCCCTGGATCCGTCCATGTAACTGTTCCATCTCAAAGTATATTCAAATTAACAATGTTATTTTCCATGTCTTAATCGGAATTGTTGCAGTATATTTATAGTCAGAAATATTATAAAACGGAAATTTCGAAAAAAAACTAGCATTACTATCCGACATTTCCCAGCTATGCTTAGTTTGAGCGACGGCTGTTTACATGACATTGGACATATTATATATATACTATTTATAATAGTTTGGTTGGTTAAAAATAATAATCATGCAACATGTGTTACTATCGCGATCGAATATCTCTTAATATTTTCGAAAATTCACATTTTGCCTTTTGAAAAAAAATCAGAAAATGTCACGACATTAAAAAATCGCGTGATGGCAACGCGTGCATTGAACACTCACCATTCTGAACCCTCCAAATACCGCCGAACATTCTTTCTGGCTACTCAACAGCCAACGCAGGACATTTGAAATTTCCACCGGAAATCAGAAGCTACTCGAAATAACCCGTGGCGCCTCTGGTGGATAATATAACACCACATTCATTCATGCTTCTTTCCATTCAAATGGTCTTTAATTAACCTTTCTAATAATTTACAAATCACTGACGTTAAACTCACTGGTCTGTAATTCTCTGACTTATTTCTCGAACCCTTTTTAAATAATGGTATGATGTTTGCTTCTTTCCATTCAAACGGAACAACTCCCTCTTTTAATGACAAGTTGAATACTCTTACAAGTGGTATACTGATTTGTTCTACTGTTTCCATTAGTAATTTTTGAGGAATCCCATCCACTCCCGGTGATTCATTATCCTTCATTGCCTTTATTTTCTTAGCTACCATTTCTGGAGTTACAACTAACGGTCCTAAATAGTCAGATTTAGCCTCCTGAAATTTAGCGTCAGCAACTGGTAAAGAATTAATATCTTCTTTGGTAAACACTGAACTGAAGTAACCATTTAGGTCTTCCGCCATTAAAAACCCTGTGATATTATATTTCCAGCACTGTTGATGTCAAAATGTATTTGATTATGGTCACTGTTACCCAATGGTTCAAGTATTTTTACATTGTCCACTAATTCTTTTTGTGATGACAAAACTATATATAATACATTTTCTCCCCTGGTTGGTTCTAGCACGTGCTGAGTAAGAAAGCTATCCTGGATTAAAAATATAAATTGTTGGTCCTCACTCCATGTGCTCTCTAGAGGATTCCATTGTATGTGTCCATGGTTAAAATCTCCCATTATGATACATTCCCCTTTACTAACTTCCTTTATAGCGTTTTTTAGTTTTGTGTTTTGTCCTCTTCGTTTATATTTGGACTTCGTTAAACTAATCCAATAGTTAATTTTGAATTTCCTGAAACAATTTTGCACCAAACAGCTTCGTCGCAAACTGCGTCCCTTTCTAGTTTTATTTCATCAGCCTGAATAGATTCTTTAACATATAAAATAACTCCCCCTCCCCTTCTTCCTATTCGATCTTTCCTAAACATTACATATCCTGTCAGTCCTAATTCCGCATATGTTATGTCTATGTTGGCCAATGATTCAGATATACCAATTATGTGAGGGTCAATATCTTCTACCGTAATGTTTAATTAATTTGTCTTATTTACTATGCTCCTTGCATTTAAACATACGCATCTATAACCTGTTTCAGAGATGTTTTTCGGATGATTTGATATTGGTTTGTCTGTACTAGTTGCCTCTTGTTCTGATTGAGACACATCTAGGTAACCCCCCTGCACTTCTAGTTTAAACAATGTTTACTACCAAAATATTTGTCATTGTACCCATGCCACTATCTACTGCTGCTGAAAGTTCGTCCGCGAATACTGCTGCCCTCTTTCCACTTAGATGAAGCCCGTCCTTCATGTACATATGAGCCCTCCTAACAAAACTTCCCAATAAATCCACAAATCCAACTTCTTCTTCCCGACATAGTTTCTGGACTAACATGTTAATTGCCATCCCCCGACAATTTCGATATTGGAGACACCTCCTGCCCATTACTGGTAAAATCCCTGACAGTATTACCTGCTCAACCCGAGTCTGTTTCACTGTTCTGACCAACTGCCTATATTTCCTAACTATGGCAGTTGTACCCTACATCTCTACGTTATTTGTCCCTACGTGTAATAAAACAGATCCACCCTTACCCGAACCTACGATGTTACCCTCTCAGTTATCGCCTCTATTTTGGCCCCAGGCAAAGAGACCACCACGTCATCTCCCTTGTTTAAAACTCTGTCTGTCTTCATAACTATCGAATCCCCCACAAACACCCTCGCTCTCTTTCTCACCCCCTCTATCACAGCTGCAGTATAGCTCTTCCGTTCGATCCCTTCCATCACATTCTGTCCTGACCCCTTCCCTCCTGCCTCCTTCGCTCCTGTCTCCCCACTTCCCTCTCCTTCGCTCTTGTCTCCCCCACTCCTCTCTCCTTCACTCCGGTTGTTTTTTTGCCAGTCTCCCCCACTCCAATCTCCTTCCCTCCTGTCTCCCCTACTCCCCTCTCCTTCACACCGGTTGTCTTCCCCCCGTTCCTTTCTTTCCCGTCTCCTTACGTCCTTTCTCCCTACGACCTGTCACCTTCCCTCCTCTCAGCTTCCTCCCAAGATGAGGTGGGCTATCCCTAGCATCTATCGTGTCTTTCCCCACTTTATCATCTACTGTTACCCAATCGGAACTACAGGCACAACCCCCCTGTTCTCCTTCCCACCATTGCCACAAGGAACAGCCGCAGTTCTTCCAACTCCACCTCCTTCATCTTCGTACATCCCCTACACTCAAAACTAAAACTATCTGCCTGGACCCCAGCCCAGGACTTCTCACACCCAGACTTGAAGAAGTCCACCCAGTTACTGCAACTGCCACAAATTAAGTGCATTGTGGCCTTTAACTGCCGTATGCACGGCGCCATCATACAATTTAGTTTTAAATAGTTTGCTACGTTAGCCTTGAATAAGGCTGTTTTTTGATCAAAAGAACACTTTAGGTTAATATACTTGCTAACTATGTCTTTTATTAAGCTCGCATGAGCAAAAAAAGCCTGCCACCTTGCGAATACGAAGAACACTGTGTAACAAAACAAAGAAATCAGTGTGAACTAATTTACGCTAAAATTCTGCTGTTAGTTCCCTTTTACCGAAAACGTTTACTGCCACTATGTCAGATATTACCTTATGTATATAATTTAAGTAAATATATCACTTTATCTTATATATATATATATATATATATATATATATATATATATATATATATATATATATATATATATATATATATATATATATATATATATATATTAACCAATGTAAACGATAGTTCGATGCACCAGTTGAATTCACGACCTGAAAGCAAATTCCCTTTTATCACTCGTTGATTTTGAATCCGGGAAAAATACTACATCTGTTAACAAATAACCGTTTCTTAATTTATGTCTACAAGAAGTTTATGAACAATATATGTATAACAGTAATACTTATTCTAACAAATATTCCAATGTTACTGACTATTTACTATGCTATCTAAATTTTCGAATGATAAACAAACCTATTAATGCTCGCTGTCTTCCTTGACAGAGTCCGAAACTAACTTACGCTAAAATACTGCCTCTGACTAATAATTAAAAAAACCTGTTCCCTAATATATGTCTACAATATGTTTATGTATAATATATATGCAATAGTAATACTTATTCTATTCGATATTCGACGCTTTTCTATAAATTCTCTTCACCAATTTCAAATCGCTTCTGCACCAAGTCAAGATCCGCCAATCAAATGAATTGAATTTGTTGCGAGAGCCACGCCACTACGAGCATGTGAAACAAAATGGAAGATGACCAACCAAGGAACAATCAAACTCCCCAACAGTGGCGCCACTCAGCATATCAGCAGTGCCACAACCCAATTAGAAATGTAGGGGTATAAACGATAGGTTGACTGGACAACGTCATTGTTGTTTACGAAGTGTTACGTCATTGCAACAACTGTGTGCTTTAGTAGCATAACATAGTTTCAAGCAAAAATGAATGTTATTGTGTTTCTAAGCACATGTTCAACACAAACGCTATCTGTAATTCATGCAACTGAAACTGAGATATTTCTTGGCAAAGATTAGGAGTTTACCAAGTGAAGTAAATATACATTTGTGACTAAAAATATACTACAATAATACCGACTAAGTAATGACAAATATTTTTTTTTATTTGGATATACTTTTAGATGGATCAGTTACATGGGCATATACATTACTAAACGCAAATCGTTTGGGAGTGTTCATCAGGCGCCCACCCACACTTGTTCCTCAAGTGAGGATATTTGTAGCTAGGGGCATTGCCACCTGAGCTGCTGTGTGTTCCCCACTCGTTCTGATTTGCTCCCCTATCCTGCCTTATCCTCGTAGTACGCATTACTAAACGCAAATGGAATATTGTTGTAAGTGCATATTTATAGTGAATTTCAACTGCTGTTGTCAGGCTTGCACACCAATGCGAGAAACAATCGCCTTAAGCTGCAGTCTATAGTAAAGATGTTTTCTCTGTGAAAAGCAGAATATCGCCCTGAGAAACCAAGTCGTGATGCCACCCATATCGACATTGATGATACTCAATGCAATGTTGTTGTGGAGAAGCCTCTGGCGACAAAAAACAATAAACACCTGAAGATAATGCATAACGAAATTATTTCTATCGTCAGGAAGCAGATCAAGCAGATGATCATATCCGAAATTATGAGAACAATTTAATTGTGTAGATGGCCTCCCTTCTCCACACAACTATCACTCATTCCAGAACCAAATCCTTACGGAAATTCATTTAGTTTAGCTTTCACTCTTTCTTTATTTGTTCTTTATTTATTTTCTTTCTTTCTTTCTTTCCTTCTTTCTTTCTTTCTTTATTTCATTCCTTCCTTCTTTCTTTCTTTCTTTCTTTCTTTCTTTATTTCTTTCCTTCTTTCTGTCTTTCTTTCTTTGCATTACTGTAGATGCATCGAATATCGATGCACACATTCTACATGTGGAATAACGTGCGGAACGAGCAATGTTCCAGTTATTAAAATGCAGCAAGATTAAAGGTCATGTTAAAAGTTAAAAACAAAATAAAAAACGATAATCATAAATAAGAACTGATAAAATACTACGTTACAAATATCCTCATCTGAGGAACAAGTGTGGGAGGGCGCCACATCACGATTTGTCTCGACAGCTAATTGTGACTTGATGGGAAAAATCATTCCAAAATATAACGGGTGCCCGGGCACCTGATGAACACTCCAAAAGGATTTGCGTTTAGTAATGCATGTGCCCATGTAACTGTTCCATCTCAAAGTTTATAAAAAAAAAAATTATTTTTCATCGCGCAATTCGCTAACCCTTTATAAGGCCCGCATCACAAGAGGGCTACCCCTCGCCAGAGGCAACCCTACCATGTTGGAAGAAAAGCTTTCCCATGATAACTGCCCTCACGAGAAGCTACTATTTTTATAAGACCATTGTACCTTTTCAGAAGGAACGGCCTTATCAGAGGGGAACTACTGTGTGGGGGCGTGCGTGCGTGCGTGCGTGCATGCGTGCGTGCATGCTTGCGTACGTACATGTGTCTATATCTTGTAGAAATTATGATAACTAGAAGTTCTGTCACCTGGTGTATTTTGGGGAACTGCCCCCCCCCCAGTATCTGGATCCACCCATGAGTTATGATAATTAAAGCATTTTAGTTAGACGAAACACTAGCTGCGTATGAGATATTGGTCCCTCCTCAATTCGATTTGTATTCGCTCGTTTGTTTGAAATCAACGGACAATGCATTATGACATTTTTACCGGGTTTGATCAAAAATCGGCGACAAAATTGCAAACGTGGACTGACTCAATTGTGTAGCATAAGACTACAAATTCACACTTTCGGAAGTTACCCTATCATGGAAATGTTTTAACTCCCAAATCTAAATCCTCGACGGACCCTCGTCGTTACGATAGCTTCCAGACGTAATTTTTCATGATACCATACTTAACGAATCTAGTTTGCTGCGCTTCTGAATAAAGTTTAACATTATTGTGATTAGTACTACTATTTTATTCATCACGATTGCCATCTAAGGAAAAGGCCCAGATGGCAAGTGGAAAATGAAGATGGCAAGTGGGCAATGAAGATGGCGAGTGGACAATGAAGATGGCAAGTGGACAATGAAGATGGCAAGTGGACAATGAAGGTGGCGAGTGGGCAATGACGATGGCAAGTGTAAAATGAAGATGGCAAGTGGGTAATGAATATGGCAAGTGGAAAATGCAGATGGCAAGTGGACCATGAAGATGGCAAGTGGAAAATGAAGATGGCAAGTGGACAATGAAGATGGCACGTGGACAATGAAGATGGCAAGTGGACAATGAAGCAATTGGCTTATCGAACATGTGGCCTAGAAACACAATGACGTTCGTTTTTTTTTTACTATGTTATGCTTCTAAAGCACACAGTTGTTGCAATGACGTTGTCCAGTCACTCAATCGCTTATTCCCCTGCATTTCTAATATAAAGTTGTGGCACTGCTGATATGCTGAGTGGCGCCACTGTTGGGGAGTTTGATTGTTCTTTGGTTAGTCATCGTTCATTTTGTTTCACATGCTCGTCGTGACATGTTCGTTTCGCCAGTTTCGCTGGCGTGGTTCTAGCAACATATTCAAAATAGACAGTTGCCATTGTTGAAATAAAGATGCGCATAATCCGCACGTCCACTGTACGTTGTGGCACGAGTGATATGTTAAATGTTCTTGTGTGCGCGGGTCTTGGTACAATTGTTCAGCAAAAGGACAAACTCCCCACCACTGATGTGTCGAGTGGCGCCACTGTGTGGCAGAAGGAGTGCGTGTCGATGAATGTGGTATTATATTATCCACCAGAGGCGCCACGGGTTATTTCGGGTAGGCCTTGTTGACCAGTCGAAACTCCAATATACTGTTTTTAATTGTATATAAAGCGAAACGTTAACCTTTTTCATTAACGATAAAAAACAGAAAATATGTGAGCAATTCTTGGAATTTCTTTTGTGTTACTCCGGAATAACATGCGCAGCTGTCGCCGAAAAGGCAACTCGCTTACCCTTTATAAGCCCGTATCATAAGAGGGTGCCCCCTCACCAAAGGCAATAGCCCTCACGAGAAGACATCGCTCTTATAAGGCCATTGTACCTTTTCAGAAGGAATGAGCTTATAATTGCGGGGCTACTGTGTGTGCGTGCGTGGGTACGTGCGTGCGTGCGTGCGTGTGTCCATATCATGTACAAATTTGGATAGCTAGTTCTGCCACCTGGAGTATTATTGGGGAAACTGCCCTCCCCCCATTTTCAGAGTCTGGATCCGCCCATGAGTTCTGAGAATTGAGGTATTTAATTACAGGCAACGCCCAACTAGCTGCGTATGATATATTGGTCCCTCCACAATTCGATTTGTAATCGCTCGTCTCCTTTTAAAATCAACGGACAATGCATTATGACATTTTATACCGGGTTTGGTAAAAAATCGGCGACAAAATTGCAAATGTGGGCTGACTCAATTTTATAGAATAAGAATATGAATTCACACGTTCGCAAGTCACTCTAACTTGGTAAAGTTTTAAATGATTTAAAAAAAATTTTTTTGGCGAAATTACATCCTAACCCCAAATCTTCGGCGGATCATCGTCGTTACGATAACTTCCAGACGTCCCGTTTCATGATGTCGTACTTAACGATTCTGGTTCGCTGCGCATCTGCACTCTTCTGAAGTGCTTAAGTTTGATATTATTGTGATTAGTTTTACTATTTTATTTAACAAGATTGCCATCCAAGGCAAAGGCTTAGATGGCAAGTGGACAAGATAGCCACTGAATTGTCGACAGTCCTATTAAACAACCTTCGGATATCACTTTATTAACAGGGTTGCAACAAGTTTTCTACTTGAGTAAAAGTAGAAGTGGATCCTGAAAAATCTACTCAAGTAGAAGTAAAAGTATCCGAAAAAAAGATACTTGAGTACAAGTAGATAGTGAACAGTTCTACTTGAAGTAGAAACAAAAGTAGACCACGACTCACGGGTCCACAAGCATAAGGAAAAAATAGTACTTTTTATTTTAACACATGCAGACAAACACACATTTCCACAAACTGGTAAGACAGCAAAAGATCGTAAGGCACACTAGGTTACACGAACGCTTTACTCCCCGATGCACGCACAGACTGGCTTAAAGATGAAGCCTTCTGCACTAAACTCGCTCGTCACCGGTGTAGAAAAACAGTTCGCGCAAACGTCGTTTCATGGCATTGCTAAGCAATTGAATTGCCTCCGAAATGCCAGTATAGAATCAACAGAAACAAAGACACACTCGTTCCATCACAACAAATGCGCAATCGATCCCAAGAACGACGCTAGCAAAACGGCCAGACAAGCTCCGACAACGTTGGCGTTGTTAGAGTTCTGTTTATGTATCTTCTCATCATCGAAGTTCTTCCGTACCACCCTTCCATTGAGTGGTTGCACAGGACGATAATTGCCATACATGAAACCCTCCACCAGTTCATTTCCTCCCGTCACTTCATCCACCTGTCGAAAGCTCTTCAGGCTCCTGAACGCTTTCAGCTGCAACATAAATCGGACGTTTAGACTAATTTAGTATAGTAAATCGCCAGCGATTAGGATGGCAGTCGTAATAAAAGGAGCAATACTCATTAGCTGGCGTGCCAGGTTGATAAAAACTTATTACTGAAATATAAAATGATACAATAATTAATATAGTTTGATCAACAATGCATAATTTAGCTGGAGCACAAAAACACGTCGCGGTAGTTTCATGCGATGTTTGTATCCACTGGCTTAGGCTAAGCAAGAACGAACGTCAGCCAACCGAGAGTAATGTTGTCAACCTTACCTGTCTCTCGGAGATCTTCACCGTCTCCCGGAATATGTTCCAGATGACGACCTCGGAACAGGGCGGTGTAGTCAGACTGCCTTCGTAGGTGTAATAGTCGGCCAGTTTGTTCGGCATCAGGCTGCGGATTGCACACGACGACAGGGTGACATTCTTTCCTGGAACCAAAAAGCTTCATGTGTATACAATCATACATGAAGCATGCATTGCTGTGACGACCAATAACACAATAATTTATGTGCGAGGCGCTACAACAATATAGACATAGTTTAGTCTATAATTTCAATATAGATTTGATACTTTGCTGAATGACGCTCAATAGCGCCGTAGCCAGCATTGAGCAATAATGTATTGCTAATGAAATACTTTGAGCATTTTCCGGGATAGGTTACATAAACATAGGTATAACAATGTTCCGTTCTGACTGTCATACAGTCCCCGTCATATTATACAAAACCCACAAAATATGCATATCTAAGTTAACAACATAGTAAACACAAAAAACCAACGTGTCGCCTTTACCGATATTAAAATATACTGTGTTATGGTCACAGTTGTCGAAACGACGGATCAGAGGCACTAAGATTTGAACACATACCTGACATTTTCATAATACTATCTTAGTCATAAAAATCATCCACGTACACACACACACATTGTGCAAAAAACCTGTTCAAGACGCAATGTGTTTTCGTGTGTTTTCCGCAGCTCTATACCCCGTCGACTCCCGGTGTATTTGTGTTTACAATGAAATGGGGACACGTTTGTGCAGACCTTTCTCTGTTTGTATAAATAAACCAACTAATTGGTAGGTTGGTAACGGGCAATCCAATTTTATTCATGCCCAACAAGGATTGCCGCTGTGCACACAATAATAGTGACTAAGTCTGCCACAAATTGTGCACAGCCTGGTATTAAGCTGGTGTGTATGACCAATTAGTAAACAATACAAGATAAGATTTAACATTAGTGATATGTTCTACTGTAGCTAGCAACTGCCGAAGACAGTCTTTACAACAAAATTTGCAAAAAACCTGCTCAAGACGCAATGTGTTATAACGTTTTAACCCGGAAATGGGAGAACACTCAATATATTTCCAGTATGCCATTCTTGAGAATTATTTTTACCTGATCCTCCAAACCAGTTTGAAACATATGTTAATATATACCTTTCTCGGGTTGTGCTGATTGACGTCTACACCCTTATTTTGGACTAGAGTCAAGGTCACATTCCACAAGTGATGCAAAATAATACCCTTCTCAAATTGGAGTAAAAATTATACCCTTCAACGTGTAACATTTGGATTGTTATATGATATGTGATACAAGTTAATTAATGACCATATTTTATTTGTAAATTATCACTTCAACTAAAGCTACATCAAGTTGAACTGAAATTAAATCACAATTCTTGTTTTAAATATATACACTAAATTATCCAATCAGTTTGATTTTATACGCCAACGTTGCGTGCTTTAACGCGCATTTTCACTAAAAAAACATACTGCAAAACGTGGAATTCGCCTCATTGATGGTATAATGACAACGTATTGAGTGAACTCCTGCGTGTTTAGCACTTACCCTTATACGTAACTGTGCGAAGCTGATCCGTAAGTTCCTGGAAAGCAGCATTGTCAGCACTCCCCACCTTCAACATTGTACACCATAATAGTCTAACCACCAAGAAATGTGCTTTATTGGGAATCATATTTAAATTACAAATAACACCGAGCATTGCAAATTGTTTAATTATGTATTGGTTTTACATTTACAGTGGACTGTTCCGTTTAAAGGGAAAATAATTTTTCAAAATAACTTTATCCAGGAATTTATTTTAATGTGTTGGTTAATTTTAAAACTGGAACTTTAAATATTGCAGATATTGTACAGTTACAGAATAATACACTGTTTGTTGATGTCACGAGATTGTTGCCAGCCAGATAGGATCACGGAGTTTTGGAGGCACGAGTGTTGTTATCTGGCTGCTAACAGGCGAGCGAAATTAACATTTCAACATAATGTTCGCTTCCTGTATTTGCAAACATGGAACTGGGCGGGCTCTCAGAAGTGGAGAGTAACCAAGACAACGACCTGAACACTCCCCAAATAAACAAAAACAAAACCAAGACAGAATCAGACAATATGTTGAAAAAACAAAATGGGCCGAAAACCAAGCACAAATGTCACTAGACAGGCCCTAGACTGGAATCCCTACGGAAAAAGAAAACCAAGCAGATAGAAAATTGTTGGAGGGGTCACTAGGAGATGAGATAAAGAAGCATGGAACTAACTTGAATGAAATTAAGAAAGCTGCAAACAATCGAGTTCGTTGGAGACGTAACGTTTCGGCCCATTGATCTACCTTGAGCGAAGAGGACTAAGTAAGTAAGTGGGGTCGATGCGAACGTCGGTTCGAAATGATTCATACGTCAGGTGGATTCACAGAACGAGGTAACGTTGTGTTATCTGGATGAATATATTACGATGAAATGCTCTAGACCAATCTGATATATCCATCCAGATAACACTCAGCTGCCTCGTTCTGAGAATCGTATGTCAAGCATACGTTTGTGAACGTCGAGTAGATATCATCACGACTAGCCGTATAATAACATTATTATTATGTGTAATAACATTATATAATTTTAATACATGTTTCTAGTATTTACCTCAAACATGATTCCCAACACTGTTAGACTGTACTTCTCCTCCAGCACGCTGTTGTCGAGGTTGTTGTACTTTGTAGACATGTGAACCATGTGCATCTGCATGAAATAAATATTATGTGAATATCCGAATTCAAATTGATACTATTTACATAGTAGTCTAACATTGGATATAACTTACAAACATATTACAAGTAGGATATCATAATAACAGTGAAGTGGGTTTCATGAGCGTGTGTTCGGAGACGTACATGCAACTATGACATAAATAGTACGTGTGTGTCAACTAATAGATAACACCACATACGATTGGTGAATATGTTTACATACAATCTTCAACCCGTACCCATTAAACAAATATGAATTGTCAAGTTGGCCTATGACACTGCAGAATGTTGTATATATTTATGGCTCGATAGGCCATTTATAATATTAGTAAATGTGTACGTTTTTTTGAAATTCGACAACAGTAGAGTTATCGGCTACCCCGCTTGACAGTGGAATTCTCACAAGCACAACTGCGAGTGAAAACAGTTTCACCCCCTACAGGATTATGTAGGCGTGACTGCTAACAGTTCTGACCTCTAGCGGATACTGCTTTGAGTCGATCGTGTGCTCGGAACCGGTTTTGCTTTCGCTGCCCCAGTGGAAGTGGAATTGTAGCAGTTGATACGTGTCCGTCAGGCTGCCGCCCGACACTGTCCAGTGAGCGTCTAGCGTATGGACTTGGGCTGCGGTCACAGAGACAACGTGTGTGAGCAATGTGTCAACGGGACACACCAGCATCATACTGACAGGTCTGTCGCAGCACTGACGGCAAATCCTAGCTTTCTCTATGCCCGGCTTTCGACCGGGGGTTTTCGACTACGGGCTTCTTATTGGTGTCAGTCGTAACATTAAACGCATGCCTATTTTGGCATGTTGGTGTAGCAAACATATGTGATTATTATATATTCAGTTTTCGCGAGATTATTCAAACACCCGTTAGGTACCATTTCTGACGGTAAATATACTACAGTTATACATAACATATAACACTGTTAATGTATATGTACCTTGAGACCGAGATCGAAACATTCAGATAATTTTTGCATTTCAATATTACGCTAGCTCAATATCACTTAACCAATGGAAATCGTTGTACATTCTCTTTCACAAACGTTCGGTGCCTTAAAAAACAACAACTACGTTCACGACGTACTTATTCAAGCGGATCCCAACGATTGATGCTTTGAAACAACAACTACGTTCACGACATATTTATTCAAGCGGGACCCAACGATCGATGCTTTGAAACAACAACTACGTTCATGACATACTTATTCAAACGGGACCCAATGGTCGATGCTTTGAAAGAACAACTACGCTCGTGACGTACTTATTCAAACGGGACCAAACGATCGATGCTTTGAAACAACAACTACGTTCACGACATACTTATTCAAACTGGACCCAACGATCGATGCTTTGAAACAACAACTACGTTCAAGACGTACTTATTCAAACGGGACCCAACGATCGATGCTTTGAATCAACTACGTTCACGACGTACTTATTCAAACGGGACCCAACGATCGATGCTTTGAAACAATAATTACGTTCATGACGTCCTTATTCAAACGGGACCCAACGACCGATGCTTTGAAACAACAACTACGTTCATGACGTCCTTATTCAAACGGGACCCAACGACCGATGCTTTGAAACAACAACTACGTTCATGACATATTTATTCAAGCGGGACACAACGATCGATGCATTGAAACAACAACTACGTTCATGACGTACTTATTCAAACGGGACCCAATGGTCTATGCTTTGAAACAACAACTACGCTCGTGACGTACTTATTCAAACGGGACCAAACGATCGATGCTTTGAAACAACAACTACGTTCACGACGTACTTATTCAAACGGGACCCAACGATCGATGCTTTGAAATAACTACGTTCACGACGTACTTATTCAAACGGGACCCAACGATCGATGCTTTGAAACAACAAATACGTTCACGACGTACTTATTCAAACGGGACACAACGATCGATGTTTTGATACAACAACTACGTTCACGACGTACTTATTCAAACGTGACCCAACGACCGATGCCTTGAAACACCTACGTTCACGACGTACTTATTCAAACGGGACCCAAAGACCGATGCCTTGAAACAACTACGTTCATGACGTACTTATTCAAACGGGACCCAACGATCGATGCTTTGAAACAACAACGACGTTCACGACGTCCTTATTCAAACGGGACACAACGATCGATTCTTTGAAACAACAACTACGTTCATGACATACTTGTTCAAACGGGACCCAACGATCGATGTTTTGATACAACAACTACGTTCACGACGTACTTATTCAAACATGACCCAACGACCGATGCCTTGAAACAACTACGTTCACGACGTACTTATTCAAACGGGACCCAACGATCGATGCTTTGAAACAACTACGTTCACGACGTACTTATTCAAACGGGACCCAACGATCGATGCTTTGAAACAACAATTACGTTCATGACGTCCTTATTCAAACGGGACCCAAAGACCGATGCTTTGAAACAACAACTACGTTCATGACGTCCTAATTCAAACGGGACCCAACGACCGACGCTTTGAAACAACAACTACGTTCATGACATACTTATTCAAGCGGGACACAACGATCGATGCTTTGAAACAACTACGTTCACGACGTACTTATTCAAACGGGACCGAACGATCGATGCTTTGAAACAATAATTACGTTCATGACGTCCTTATTCAAACGGGATCCAACGACCGATGCTTTGAAACAACAACTACGTTCATGACGTCCTTATTCAAACGGGACCCAACAACCTATACTTTGAAACAACAACTACGTTCATGACATACTTATTCAAGCGGGACACAACGATCGATGCTTTGAAACAACAACTACGTTCATGACGTCCTTATTCAAACGGGACCCAACGACCGATGCTTTGAAACAACAACTACGTTCATGACATACTTATTCAAACGGGACCCAACGACCGATGCTTTAAACAACAACTACGTTCATGACGTCCTTATTCAAACGGGACCCAAAGACCGATGCCTTGAAACAACAACTACGTTCTTGACGTCCTTATTCAAACGGGACCCAACGACAGATGCTTTGAAACAAAAACTACGTTCATGACGTCCTTATTCAAACGGGACCCAACGATCGATGCTTTGAAACAACAACTACATTCATGAGGTACTTATTCAAACGGGACCCAACGATCGATGTATTGAAACAACAACTACATTCATGACGTACTTATTCAAACGGGACCCAACGATCGATGCATTGAAACAACAACTACATTCATGACGTACTTATTCCAACGGGACACAACGATTGATGCTTTGAAACAAAAACTACGTTCATGACGTCCTTATTCAAACGGGACCCAACGATCGATGCTTTGAAACAACAACTACATTCATGAGGTACTTATTCAAACGGGACCCAACGATCGATGTATTGAAACAACAACTACATTCATGACGTACTTATTCAAACGGGACCCAACGATCGATGCATTGAAACAACAACTACATTCATGACGTACTTATTCAAACGGGACCCAAAGACCGATGCTTTGAAACAACAACTACGTTCATGACGTACTTATTCAAACGGGACACAACAATCGATGCTTTGAAACAACAACTACGTTCATGACGTACTTATTCAAACGGGACCCAACAAACGATGCTTTGAAACAACAACTACGTTCATGACGTACTTATTCAAGCGGGACCCAACGATCGACGCCTTGAAACAACAACTACGTTCACGACGTACTTATTCAAACGGGACCCAACGATAGATGCCTTGAAACAACAGTTACGGAGAAAAAGAAAGGTGACGGCTAACTCACCCGAGTGGCCATTGTTCTCCAGGAATAAGCTGCCCTGTTTCTTGTCGTACCCGTCCATGGTGAAAGCTCCAAGCGACCCGTCGTGTTTTGCCTTTGACACTTCGATGTTGATGGGCGACTGATGATGTTGAAGGCAAGCCTCGTTACCGTTCAGTTTAAACCACTTAGCAGCGCCTGGAAATGTGTTAGTTATATACTGAAGTAGACCATGGTTCTGTGAGTAAAGAACTTTATTCACGTTGTTTACGCAAAGCCACTTATAATCAAGTACGATGTCGAGATACTAGCTGTGATTTCCCTTTCTGCACATAAGTGCAAATACAGAAATGAAAATCCGCTTATATACTCGAGCTACACTCTCACATGTGAATTATCTATTCGAAACGAGGATCCCATTTGATTAGCATCATTTGTTTGATTAGCCGCGACTGGTTGGTTAACGGCCACCAATAAGATACCTGGATGTCGGCGACAGAAATTCTGACAGACAGATGCATTGGTTGGTGCGACAATTGGGATCGAAGGGCACTGTGCGATATATATTTCCAGTGAAGTTGTAACAAGTAATATAACTTACCATTTTGAGCGTAATGCCAATGGTGCTTCCCGTCTGTAAAAAAAATAAACTTTCAATGTGCCACAAGAATCACCAGACTAGTGGATAAAGTGGTAAACAGTATATTCGTTCAACAAGAAATGTTTGATCATAGGCATCAGTTTCTTTACTTCATTTCACAAGAAACCCGTGATTCCGTTATATGTGATCGGTATCAATTATACAAGCAAACTACATCAGATCAATACATTTTTTTAATGAAATTAGTATATCGTTTTGGAGGATTGTTTGATACACTTTTCGTAAATACGTTAATTACAATAAAATCTCAAAAATAAGCGCCTCCAATTACAAGTCCTGGATCACCCAATTATTAATTAAAGATATATAACTATGATGCCGGCTTACCTTCACTTGGTTTATAACCTACAACAAAGAAAATATGTCACTTTGATTATGCCAACTAGCGCATGAAGCTGTTGCGAACTTCATATGTCTTGGCTCTAGTATACGTGCATATTACAGTACATTACTAAGCAAAACTTGTGCAAACGTTAAACAGTTAAATCGGGCGATTGCTTATTGCCTCTTGTCCCGTCAGAGCGGCTTCCAATAGTAGCCGAACGATAGCCCCCTTTAGAATTAGGCAATGTTCGCGTCTACTTTCGGTCACCAAACTATTTCGGCAAACATGTCAAAGCGGAGGATATCAAAAGATGACATTTGTCATTTTCTTCATATTGCAATGACCTAAGTACTGGAGTAGCGAAACCGATGTGGCTAATATTCTAATGACTCATTTATAATCACTTGTGGCATATAGCATAAACATAACAATTATATTTACAGACAAACTGCATTTCATCATAGCAGCTGTTTTGGAAATGTATATGTTTTATTAAAAGAAAGACAGTTTGACTGATTTCATTTGCTCTGATTTTGCAATGGCTTGCAAAAAGTTATGCAGCGCTTGGTAAAACCCTTACCCCTTTATTACGTCGCCCAGAGCATGTTTTTATGTCAACTGTCGATCGATATGTGTTTGTAGAGACGTATGTTGCTTTTGATATCCGTAGTGTACGATGAGTATTATGCAATACGAATGTATGTGTGTGTATTCTCACCGTGTTTGACGCTTGCGTAGACGGTTCGGCCGTTTAATTTCTTCACAGGTCGGAAGTTACCAGCCAGTAATCTGTTGCCTCCGCCATGGGCCACTTCGGCTGCCTTGTAGTTCACCAGAGCCCGGAACTGCGCCAACTGTGAGAACATAACATACGCTGTAACGAGGTACCAAATAGCAAGTTCGTTCTACCTGCTAGGCACATGCTGACGTACTGGGAATACGATACTTCAACATAGGCATTCATGGCGGATGACTTCTAGGATCGCACCCTTAGGAAAATAGACTTTCCATATTGTCATAAAATTGTGTGGTCGGTCAGATTTTTTCATAATTATGTTTTATTCACATATTTGCCAGCCTATTGACACAATGTCAGTACTGTATAATCCATGGTTATTAAAATAACCATGTCTTGTATATAGAAAACTAAGTATAATATGACCAATGCATATTAGCAAAGGGAATAGTATTTGCAATAACCTGACACACATTTTGAAACAGAGACTTTAATGTGGGACAAGACACTGAAAGACATATGTAAAAAAGAGACAGCTTGTCTGGTAGCTTTCTAAACCATTCTGAGATAGCTCAGAAAGGAAACTGACAAAGAGAAAGTTGTACGTCGTACAAGGATTCAATTTTTTAAATCAGCCAAGTGGATTGTCGCTTATTGGACACATTCTGTTAATTGCTCTCATAATTACCTGACTCTCTGAGATCTTCACCGTTTCGTGAAAGATGTTCCAGACGACGACCTCTGAGCAGGGAGGCGTTGTGAGACTGCCGTCGTAGTTGAAGTAGTCAGACAGGTTGGTCGGCATTAGCGAGCGTAGACGAAACAGTGGCAATGTCACATTTTCTCCTAAAAATGATATAACACATGTGAAAGACAAAATTTATATCCGTGCAAACAAATTATCTGCGAACAGGATTTATGGTTCGGTTATGCGAAGTCCATTTAATAACCATTGTTTGGTCCGACACTTCTTTGTCAATATATCAAGCATAAACATTATTGGGAAGAAACTTGGATGAGACGTGAGAAACACAAGTTTCGTTTCTAACGAAGTTTCGATCCTCGTAGAAAGTTCGGGGCGAAGAAAAAAAATCGATAAATAATAACCAAGACATTGTGTTCAATAATACATGTGTAATAGTATGAAATACTGTTTCGGTGAACATGTTTCACGTGTATGCAAACAATCAGTCAAATCATTCTTTGGTAGGTTACCTGCTCACTGTGTGGCGCCACTGTTGTTGCGAAGGCGCCCATTGGCGTCACCGTGTTAAATACGTTCGACATTAGGGGATAACCCTTCCGTCACAGGTAACACTAAGCATATGGAATTACACGTAGCACGCACGTCATATGTTTTAATATGTTAATTCAACGTCTTATATTCGTCCACAGTGACGCCATTTTAATACTTGACTTGAGACAAGGCGATGCCGTGAGCCAGTCATCACCACGTTTACAATACAATAGGCGCTCCCTGCTCTAAGACTGTATCATCGTTTTTCCGGCTCTCGCTCGCCTTCATGAACTCGTCGATAATAGAGTATGGTTCCGAACACGTGGTTTCACTATTGTCCACTCCGTGTTGTGTAGGCGTTGCCTACAGAATCTGGGTTCATACATAATTTCCGTCACAATGAAGACTAGGGTTTGGATACAGGCGATAATGTGTTCGACAAACGGTGGTGTCAAAGCATGGAGCATGGATGATCGAAGCTACTAATACTGGGGCTCGCTCCATGACCAGGAAACCACGCGGAAACGTCTTGGCACATTTTGATGACCGAAGGCCGTGGCTATCACACAAAGATCGCAATATGCTCGCACAAAGACATGGATGAAAATGAAGGTAATAATTATTTTGAACTAACCTTTGTGTGTGACATCACTAAGACCGTCGGTGAGTTTCTTGAACGCAGCATTGTCCTCTGTCCCGACCTGAAACCAGTCAGCCCAGTATTAAAATGCAGTTAAAAATGTGGAAAATTCACACGGAATAACCCTTGCAAATTCTGTAGAATTGTTATGGAACATTCTATAGGATTTTTGCGTAGACAATTATGTACAATTCAGAAAATACTCTACATACTTTTTTTATAGAATATTAAACTTGTTGTATTATATAGCGTCCTATGCACTATTCTACAATGTTCTGTCATTCTATGAAATTATATCTAAATTTATAGAAAGTTAGACGTAAACTAAGTTTGTGGAATATGTAACATTATGTAGTTTTCGATGCACAATTCAACTATGCGCTGTGTAGTTATATAGATTTGTATAGAATAGTAAATAATTGTTTAGAATCTTTATAGAATTGATATAGAATTGATATAGAAATATTTATATTTCTATAAAAAAAATGTATTCCTGTAATTATGCATCGCGTGTCAGAGTATGGGACCTAAATAACTATACACACAGCTTGCACTAATATGACAAGGATTTATAGCAAACGGAACAGCGACAGCGAAACACGAATCGAAGCAGTTACATAGCATTTTGTTTTACTTTGTGTACTGAGATAGTAATTACAATGCCATAAAATGTATAAACATATTGGCAGGCTTCGACTACATCAGCCTGTTTATTCTTCTGTGATAGATTAACCTGGGGGATTGGTTTATTGGTAACTGAAACGAGATTGAAGTGAGAGCGACATGTAGTGGCGCCACCTAGCGAGTTATGTTTACTCGAGATTGTTATTTTCGTCGGGTGTTAAAGAGTTAACTTGTGTCTGATGGAACAACGCGGGCTCAATCAGTTGATTGCGAATATGATACGCCGCCACAGTGACCGAATCTATTGTCCTACTGCATCCGCAGAAGTAAACCTGCGTCAGTGAGAGTATATTAACGAAATACTTCGCTGCATATATTTGTCAATGCGAATTCAAGTGTCAAGTTGCGTTCGTTAGTCAGTGTGTCTGCTGTTGCTACTTGTGCAGCTGTTAATGTATTAATCATTAACAATCGCGTCTACGGGAGACACATCAAGTTCGAAATCGAACAATGTGGCTATGCTATATAGATTAACACGATCAACTCCGGTTCCGAACCAGTCGCTGACATTTGACGGCTGGTTATCTTGTTACGGGTGGTTATCCATGGAGTGGTTGAACATATTCACTAAGGGTGCGACCTTTGAATGCCACGGGAAGGGGCCGGGGTTCTTTCCGTGGCGTGGTTGAACATATTCACTAAGGCGGCGACCGTTCTATGCCACGGGAAGGGGCCGGGGTTCTTTCCGTGGCGTGGTTGAATACATTCACTAAGGCGGTGACCGTTCTATGCCACGGGAAGGGGCCGGGGTTCTTTCCGTGGCGTGGTTGAACACATTCACTAAGTGGGCGGCCGATGTATGCCACGGGAAGGGGCCGGGGTTCTTTCTTCAGTGAAGTATTCTGGGCTAAACATCTGAACAACAGCGTTATGTAAATATAAAGCCCGGGGTCCTCTAAATGTTTGACAAGTGCCGTGAGAAAATATTGTTAGAAACAGGGAGCAAATAAAACGTCTTTCTCTAGATATTTAACTATCCTTACCCAATACAAAACCTAATCGCTGATCGGTTCACGACAATGTAATATGATTACAGATAACGCAGTTAGCACTGCAAAAATAGATGCATTCTAAAGAAATACCTTACCTCGAACATTACTGCCAAGACCGCCAAACTTCTGTCTTTCTCAATAGCCACCGAGAAGTCATCGTTGTACTTCGTTGACATGTGCACCATATGCATCTGTACAAAACATAATGATTCTACATATATATTTGACAATGAAACTAATTGTATAATTAAAATCAATCACCTTTTATTGCTACAATTTTTCGCCGCCAACTCCAACCATTGATACTGGTATATGTATTTATTATTATAATTATTAGTATAATAATAATAATAATAATAATTATTATTATTATTATTATTGGCATAACTATTGTAGAGTCACATTTGGATGTTGGTTCTGTTATCTTTGTGAACTAATTTAACCAGCTCCCGTCCATTCATACTCGGTCACAGGTGGCGAGTCAATTTCTTCTCAACATTCGCTCAAAGTATGCAAAAATTCTGGGAGGTGAATCTTAAACGATACAATCAACACTAGCTCAGCAAATGTTATTATGGGGTATCCACACCTCACCTGCTCCCATTTCGCCTACTGATATGTTTCCCGCATCGCTTACTCTATATAGTGCTACATTATGATGACTTATTTGTCTCTGTATTGTATGTGTAAAGATAGTGTTTATCAATTATATTTAGTATTTTTAAACTTCTAAAAAATACAATGAGCTTTGCATAAATCCGAGGTTTTCTTGGTTTAAATCTTAGTTCTTTTAATTATTACTTATAATATTATACATCATTTACTAAATCCAAAAACAACGTAGATTTTTCTCCAACTCAGATTTATGTCAAACTCGTATTAAATTAACTGTTGACCAAGTTGTAGACAAACCAGTATATGAAGCCAGCAGACCACGTGATCTAAAAGTAGGCAACGTGGTTGTAGTCATTAAGGGTCTACCCGATAACGAACTACATAACCACAGTATTGGGAGTATGCGTAGTGGGATAGATTATCCTACTATAGAGTAGGCGAATTGGACATAATAGCAAGCGAAGTGGAAACGTCTCCTTCAAAACATCACTAGGCGCCATGTATGAAATTGGATTAGACACATTAAATGATCCATTCTAAGTTATGCATTCTTGACGAACCCTGTATGACGAAGACTGACCTCTAGCGGGTATTGCTTTAAGTTGAGCGTGTGCTCGGAGCCGGTTTTTTTGTCGCTGCCCCAGTGGAAGTGGAATTGTAGGAGTCGGTACGTGTCTGTCAGGCTGCCGCCTGTCACCGTCCAGTTGGCGTCGAGTGTATCGACTTGGGCTGCGAGAAAGAGATTCGTTATTGTGGCTGATAATCGGAAATGTCATCGGTATGCTGTAGCTACGGCTGTGACCAGGGTTGGAGTCATTATCACTACAAGGAAAGTGTAATGATAATGGACGGAATAATGGCGTAATTGTAATCTTAGTGATAATGAAAAATGTTAACTCTCCGTTATTGATCATTATTGAATAACTGATTATCATAACACTTATCTAATGCAGGCCTTTATAAGCCACTTTCACTAACACCATCAATGGGCGATACACTCTTTCACAACGAATACATGCTCACCAAACAAAGCACAGTAATTTGGAAACAACTCGTACTTACCAAACACAGTGGCGTTGTGATTGTTTACATATAAGACATAATGTGACGTATGGCTATACACACCATAATTAATAATTAAAATATTAATTGGCTTTTTCATAACTATTTCCTATCAGGTTAGTTCAGGATCCATTTGGTGCACTAGTGTCGAGATTCATGTTAGCCGTAACTCACCCGTATGGCCGTTGTTCTTCAGCAGCAACACCCCCTGGTTTTGGTCGTAGCCAGTCATGTCGAATTCGTTCAGCTCCTCCCTGTAGATGACGTCATCCGTGTCTATGTTGATTGGAGACTGTTTGTCCTTCCCACATGACTTGTATTTTTGTTCCAAATTGGCCCAATGCTCGGCTGTCAATTCAAAGTCAAACTTATGAAAACGTTCTTTCTCTCTACACGCTTTTTCTAATTTCATACGCCACATTTCAGTGGTTCCCTTCCAAAGCGTTTGATAAGTCCGTTTGTATGTAGAGTCTGCTGTGTTGTTAACTCAGATTACTTGTTATGAGTGTTGGTCCTGACACGGTAAATTTGTTTTCGTTTACAATGAGTGGCAGGGGAGAAGATACTCAACACCAAACAACGGAGTGTAAGAGTAGAAGACGTTCAATGTTAAACAATGGATTGGCAGAGGAGACGATACCTAACACTGACCAATGGAGTGGCAGAGGAGACGATACCTAACACTGACCAATGGAGTGGCAGAGGAGACGATGATAAACATTCAACAAAGGAGTGGCATGTATATGATGCTCAACTTTAAACAGCGGAGTGGCAGAAGTGACAATGCTCAATGTTGCACAGTGGATTAGCAGAGGAGATGATACTAAACACTGAACAAAGGAGTGGCATGGAGACGATGATACTCAACATGAAAGAGTGGATTTCCAGGAGACGCTACTAGAAACGTAGGATTAGCGCAACAGACAATATTCAGCATTAAACAAAGGCGTGGTATAGGAGACGATGCTCAATATTAAAGTAAAACAATGGATTAGTAAATGAGACGATACTCAACACTAAACAATGGAGTGGCAGAAGAGACAATATTCAACAATAAACAGTTCAGTGGCAGAGGAGACGATTTTCAACAGTATTTACACACACTACTCTTACTACTTGACATATCGGCTCACCAAACTGCAATATATTTGACTGGAATAGCCATCGAATGTCACTATTGTTATCTTTGGGACTCTCTTGTATATTGGAGTTCCTACGTCAGTCATGTCTACTGGAATGTTATCATCAACCAATCAGTTTGGCTTTGTTAACCTTCCAAAGAACAGTAATGCGTTTTTCAGTATTTTCCTGGTATCCAACTCGTATTTAACTTTGCCGGAATTGACATATCACATAAACAGAGTAAGCCATTCTTAGTATGATGAGTAAGACGGCGTGAACAACATTACGAAATTACATCACAGAGTGAAGCCAAGTTAGTGTGGTGGCTCAATGTTGCGATCGGCTATCGTCGTTTTGGTGACTAATGCGAAACCGGTTGAGACATGTTTGCCTTTAATTATTACGACAGTTGTTAAAGTTCATGTTGCCAAATATAAAATTTAATATTACAATTTTCCACACATAACATTACAAAACTAAGCACATAAAATACGCCGGGAATGCCTATCCGTTCTATAGTTACACTATGGAGACAGTGGCGTCACCAACGTAAACAGCTGACACGCTCAACGAGGCACGACTTAATTTGTTTATATGTTTTAGTGCCCTGCGCGGGCCTAGAATTTGATCCCAAGCCCGGCCCGCAATTTGCAGTTAGAGTCCAGGCCTGGCCCAGGCCCGCAATCATTTTTCAAGCCCGGCCCGGCTCAAACTCGCAAACTAGAATTTAGGCCCAGGCCCGGCACAGGCCCGACCCAGACCGTGAATGTTTGGCCCAGGCCCGGCCCGGCCCGCAAGTTTCAGGCCCAGGCCCGGCCCATACCCGCGGGCCAAATATGGGTATGCCCGCGGCCCTCAAGCCCGCGGCCCGTTAAGTTTAGAGAAGATAAACCTATAATCTTATAACAAAGACGAAAAACAAATAAACTATAAAACATACTTATTGTTTCATTAAATAAAAAAGGTCCATAGTGTGCTGGATGAGTTCTAAAAATTCAGCACCACCAACTTCTTCAAACTTACGAATATCCTGAAGAAAAATAAAGAAAAACTTCTTAGTGTCATTACTATTAAATATGGTAACATTTGTTATATTTGGCTTTAATGTATTGATTTATTGTTAGGGTAGGATATTTGTTTATATAACCCTGACTTAATCCATATTCAAGCCATAATCCCAATTTATATTGTTAATTGAATTAGCTCAACTAAGTTAACATAATTTAATATGATATTTCAATTAAATGTCACCCACTGGGACTGACACCCAGTGGCATTTCCAGCAGGCCTGCAGTCACTAGCCTGAGACAGACATGTTCAGACATGTGTGAATTAGTACAAGTGTGAATGAATTAGGACCGGGGAAAAATACCAATTACCAACTGGGTTGGGTACTGGGTAGTGGCCTAATGTGCACTTAGCAGTGGGCAGGTCTTTCAATGTTTGGAGGGAAGACCTAGACAATAGAATGTCCACTGGTAGGGACAAAGGGTGATAAGTTGATGGTTAATCATGGCTTGATTGCCTCTGCAAATATTTCTAAAGTAAACGTTTGGGGCTGGCTACTTCCAGCCAAGTGAACTTATGGGGTCATTAGATTCCATGCAAGGTCTCAATTTGCAACTATATAATACTAAAGAAATAATTTTAAGCATTCATTAAACGGAATTACAATTTATAATCAGCTTTTATTTAAAAAAATAAAGTAATAATCGGTGTTTCGTATGAATATTTTTATTATGTCCAGGCCCAGCCCAGGCCCGGCCCGGCCCGCTCACACTAGGCCCAGGCCCGGCCCAAGCCCGATGTGTTTAAATTGTTTTCAGCCCAGGCCCGGCCCGGGCCCGCACTATGTAGGCCCAGGCCCGGCCCGGCCCGGCCCGGCCCGCGAAATTATGTAGAGGCCCGGCCCGGCGCAGGGCACTAATATGTTTACGGACAACTAGAGTAATGATCCATCATTTACCTGCCAGGCTTAAGTACCTGTGGAATTCCCTCAGTTAATTGAGGCTGTGTATTTTATAGCTCTGTCAAACTAGTAGTGGTTCGATCATGTCTAACGGGACGGTAGGTTTGCCTTTGTTTGTGTGAAATCAATGCATTTGCTCAGCGCAGAAATATATTAGGAACAGCTTTGTAGCAATAACGATTCAGTAGAGCTTATTTATACAAAAGACTAGCGCGTTTGACGGCTTCATTGGCCCACTGTTCAGTTGAACGGTTTACAGGTATGTTGAAACGTGTCAATTTGGGACCAGTAAGTCTACCGGCTCGACTCCTATTGTGCTTTCCACTGGGCGTCGGGTTGATTACGTCAATGGAAAGCAAGCGACGTGTCACTGTCACCGCTCGTGAACTAATTATCTCAGTTGATCGACCATTGGCATTGTCAAATGTCGTGTGCTGACAGAATGAATACGCGTTTGTTACAGGTGACTGTGTGACACTAGCGCAAATGTTGTTCGTCCTGTGTAAATCACCCAGTATAGGTATCGCGTTGACATAATGATTGCGTCCAGCAATATGCTGTAGATGCTTTTATATAAAAGCCATCACTGCATCAGATGAACACAATATTCATACAAAATTCAATTAAAAGCATTGCATGCATAATATTAGATTATTTACAATTGCTGACAGGAATTATCGGGTCCCTTTATACATAGTCGCACATTCCCATGTGTGGTTCGTGTATAGACTTATAAGTTTATATTATATACATATAACTCTTAATATAACACATCATTAAGGTTATATACTATATAATCATAATGACGTTTATAATAAGATAGCAATGGAATATAATAATATATAATAATTATTATAATCATAATAATTAATAATAATTATTATTATTAATATAATTAATAATAACGTAATAATACTTATTATAATAATGAATGATAACTAATAATAATCAGATAATAATAATGATAAGATATAATAATAAGAGAGCTACGAAAATGAACAACTTATTTTCCAGAACAAATGAATCACGCAAATCCCAAAGTAATGCGAACGCAACGATAATAAATGTAAAATGGAAATACTCTTAAAGGGTAACACAGGTTGGAGATCAACACACTTGTGCCACGTTGTTAACAAACACTGTTATTACCGAGCTTCAAATGGCCCAAGGCAGTCGTTTTCTAAGACGTGGACGCTGCCTGGTTGAGAGCCTTCTAGCTTCTACACCGGTGTTTTAGTAACAAGAGAGTGGACTCAATATCTCAGTCGAGTGAAAACTGAAGTGAACATTACCACCTGTTTGTTGGTAATGTAGGCTATCAGCGGTTATGTTACAGTCGCAGTGCATCAAAATCAGTCTTCTTCTTTGAGATCAGTGGGCAGACCTCACCTTCGCTACAAAGATGTTTTGAAACGTGATTTGAAAAATGTCGATATCCCGCCTAAAACAAGTACTGCTGCTCTCATGGATCGGCCACGCTGGCGGGCCGTGCTACTCACAGGCCGTGACCGAGAAACACCATCACGTACTAGACTACTGCGTCAACGGTGCCGCAGCCCCGACAAGTAGAAGACGTCGTCTCCCGTTACATAAGTCAGCCACAGAGAGAACGTAGCATCCACAGACACAAACACACACTAAAATCTCACTTAAATCTCACTTGGTGAGTGGGAACTCTTCAGAATGAAGTAGCTCATTCCAGGGTAGGCAATTCCCAACTTTGTCTGGGTGATCAGCTTCATGTTTGTCACACCACCACGAAGTACGAGTTAATTCCTAACGTAAGAGGCAAACTGTTCCGGGACATCAATGCAGTTATATCCACCGCTTTGTAACAAATATGTAGCGTGATGGTTAATGTTTGCAGTTTTACAGTCGAGTAAATAAATAAGTGCAGTTGCGTCACAATCGGCAGATATTGTACAAAATAGAAAGGTTAAATGTCTTTTCACTATACTATCGAAAGCACACTTTCCTAACTACATTCGCTTGACACACTAATGACATATAACGTTCAAAGACACTGCGTAGAAACTGTGCAAGAGACACACATAGCAAATTGGTTCAGGGGTTGTGAAGACTCACCAAAGATGGATAGGTAAAACACGATAATAATGCATACAGTCATTTAATGCCATGTTATAAAGAATCATATTTAGTAATAATGCATGCAGTCATTTAATTGTTTTCGTGTCCCAACATGCAGGTTCGTCTGTTTCCATTTTACTTATCGTGATACAAAATAACGATGGGATGGGTCCGTCAACCTTCCTTTGCTGCTAGTTAAGAAAAACGCATCAACCATCACAACGAACCTAATCATAACCAGCAAATAACCTTAATTTAATCAATACATAATCTTTCCCAAAATCGTTGCGATGCGAAAGTTATGCTGATTAAACATAATCAAAATCAGCAGATAAACTTGATATATATATATATATATATATATATATATATATATATATATATATATATATATATATATATATATATATATATATATATATATATATATATATATGATGAACGATAAAAACCTGTTCCACCTTCCTTGTAACATAAATATGTGTTGATTAACATAATCAAAACCTGCAAAGAACTTAATCTCAGTTTTAAAAAAAACGGTTTCCCTACCTTCATTGGCCAAAGCTCCATCGAAAAGGTGCAGAGCCAGAAGCAAAGCTACGACCACGGAGAGTCCCATTCTTGTTCTCTCGTCGATGTTGAAACCAAATGTGAACTCAAGCGCCGCTCAGCAATTGTGAGTGGCTATGTTAACGAACTCTTGAACCCTCGAGCAGCGTAAATCAAGTGGGGACGTTCTCGTGCTGTTTGGAACACCCAGAGGTAACAATGACGAACCGATTGCTTATTCGCCAGGGTCGTAACAGCACCACCGCGGCAGACACGCGCAGTAATCATTGTTCAGTGAGTTGCGACGGAAGTTCGTTCTAAAATAGATTCAAGCGAAAGTTATGTAACGGGAAAGGGTTCCACACGGCCCACGCGGGCGGTCGGGCGGGCGGTCGGGCGGGTGGTCGGGCGGGCGGTGTCTTTGAACGTGATATGTAATTTGTGTGTCAAGCGAATGTAGTTAGGAAAATGTGTTTTCTATAGTATAGTGAAAACACATTTAAACTTTCTATTTTGTACAATGTCTGCCGATTGTGACGCAACTGCACTTATTTATTTAATCGAATGTAAAACTGCAAACATTGACCATCACGCTACATATTTGTTACAAAGCGGTGGATATAACTGCATTCATATCCCGGAACAGTTTGCCTCTTACGTTAGGAATTAACTCGTACTTTAGTGGTGGTGGGACAAACATGAAGCTGATCACCCAGACAAAGTTGGGAATTGCCTACCCTGGAAAAAGCTACTTCATTCTGTAGAGTTCCCACTCACAAAGTAAGATTTAAGTGAGATTTTAGTGTGTGTTTGTATCTGTGGATGCTACGTTCTCTCTGTGGCTGACTTATGTAACGGGAGACGACGTCTTCTACTTGTCGGGGCTGCGGCACCGTTGACGCAGTAGTCTAGTACGTTATTGTGTTTCTCGGTCACGGCCTGTGAGTAGCACGGCCCGCAGCGTGGCCGATCCATGAGAGCAGCAGTACTTGTTTTAGGCGGGATATCGACATTTTTCAAATCACGTTTCAAAACATCTTTGTAGCGAAGGTGAGGTCTGCCCACTGATCTCAAAGAAGAAGACTGATTTTGATGCAATGCGACTGAAACATAACCGCTGATAGCCTACATTACCAACAAACAGGTGGTAATGTTCACTTCAGTTTTCACTCGGCTGAGGTATTGAGTTCACTCTCTTGTTACTAAAACACCGGTGTAGAAGCTAGAAGGCTCTCAACCAGTCAGCTTCCACGTCTTAGAAAACGACTGCCTTGGGCCATTTGAAGCTCGGTAATAACAGTGTTTGTTAACAACGTGGCACAAGTGTGTTGATCTCCATCCTGTGTTACCCTTTAAAAGTGTTTCCATTTTACATTTATTATCGTTGCGTTCGCATTACTTTGGGATTTGCGTGATTCATTTGTTCTGGAAACTAAGTTGTTAATTTTCGTAGCTCTCTTATTATTATATATTGTCATTATTATTATCTTATTATTATTAACTATCATTAATAATTATAATAAATATTATCATGTTAATATTAATTATATTAATAATAATAATATTATTAATTATTATGATTATAATAATTATTATATATTATTATATTCCATTGCTATCTTATTATAAACGTCATTATGATTATATAGTATATAACCATAATGATGTTTTATATTAAGAGTTATATGTATATAATATAAACTTACAAGTCTATACACGAACCACATATGGGAATGTGCGACTATGTATAAAGGGACCCGATAATTCCTGTCAACAATTGTAAATAATCTAATATTATGCATGCAATGCTTTTAATTGAATTTTGTATGAATATTGTATTCATCTGATGCAGTGATGGCTTTTATAGAAAATCATCTACAGCATATTGCTGGACGCAATCATTATGCGATACCAATACTCACCTGTGTGATTTACACAGGATGAACAACATTTGCGCTAGTGTCACACAGTGACCTGTAACAAACGCGTATTCATTCTGTCAGCACACGACATTTGACAATGCCAATGGTCGATCAACTGAGATAATTAGTTCATTAGCGGCGATAGTGACACGTCGCTTGCATTCCATTGACGTAATCAACCCGACGCCCAGTGAAAAGCACAATAGGAGTCGAGCCGGTAGACCTACTGCCCCCAAATTGACACGTTTCAACATACCTGTAAACCGTGCAAATGAACAGTGGGCCAACTAAGCCGTCAACCGCGCTAGTCTTTTGTATAAATAAGCCCTACTGAACCGTTATTGCTACAGAGCTGTTCCTAATATATTTCTGCGCTGCGCAAATGCATTGATTTCACACAAACAAAGACAAACCTACCGTCTCCTTAGACATTATCGAACCACTACTAGTTTGACAGAGCTATAAAACACACAGTCTCAATTAACTGAGGGAATTCCACAGGTACTTAAACCTGGCAGGTAAATAATGGATCATTACTCTAGTTGTCCGTAAACATGTAAACAAATTAAGTCGTGCCTCGTTGAACGTGTCTGCTGGTTGAGTTGGTGACGCCACTGTTTCCATAGTGTAATTATAGAACGGATAGGCTTTCCCGGCGCGTTTTATGTGCTTAGTTTTTAATGTTATGTGTGGAAAATTGTAATATTAAATTTTATATTTGGCATCATGAACTTGAAGAACTGTCATAATAATTAAAGGCAAACATGTCTCAAACGGTTTCGCAATAGTCACCAAAACGACGATAGCCGATCGCAACATTGAGCCACCACACTGAATTGGCTTCGCTCTGTGGTGTAATTTCGTAATGTTGTTCACGCCGTCTTACTTAAAAAAACTCTCCATACTAAAAATGTCTTACTCTGTTTATGTGATATGTCAATACCGGCGAAGTTTAATACGAGTCGGATACCAGGAAAACACTGTCAAAAACGCATTACTTTTCTTTGGACGGTTAACATGCGAGCCAAACTGATTGGCTGATGATAACATTCCAATAAACATGACTGACGTAGGAACGTCAATATACAAGATAATCCCAAAGATAACAATAGTGACATTCGATGGCGCCACCTCGCACAAGTAATTTATTCAATTCCAGATCATACATCAGGATTCTCTTTTTACGCAGTCATATTTAGCCTGAACAGACCAGAAGGGTGGGGCTAGTGTCATCGTAAGAGCATGCATTTTGAGGCTTAGTATGACAGGCTTCTTCAGTCACATATATTGCAGTCCGGTGAGCAATTATGTCAAGTAGTAAGAGTAGTGAGTGGAAATACTGTTGAAAATCGTCTCCTTTGCCACTGAACTGTTTAATGTTGAATATTGTCTCCTCTGCCACTCCATTGTTTAATGTTGAGTATCGTCTCATTCTCATTATCCATTGTTTTACTTTAATATTGAGCATCGTCTCCTATCCCACGCCTTTGTTTAATGTTGAGTATTGTCTCTTGTGCAAATCCGTTGTTTTTGGTATCGTCTCCTCTGGAAATCCACTCTTTCATGTTGAGAATCATCGTCTCCATGAAACTCCTTTGTTCAGTGTTAAGTATCATCTCTTCTGCTAACCCATTGTGCAACATTGAGCATCGTCACCTCTGCCACTCCGTTGTTTAACGTTGAGCATCATATCCATGCCACTCTTTGTTGAATGTTTATCATCGTCTCCTCTGCCACTAAATGTTAGGTATCTTCTCCTCTGCCAATCCATTGTTTAACATTGAGCATCGTCTCCTCTGCCACTCCATTGTTTAACATTGAGCATCGACTCCTCTGCCACTCCATTGTTTAACATTTAGCATATTCTACTCTTACACTCCGTTGTTTGGTGTTGAGTATCTTCTGAGTTAACAACACAGCAGACTGTACATACAAACGGTCTTATCAAACGCTTTGATTGGGAACTACTGAAATGTGGCGTATGAAATTAGCAAAAGGGTGTAGATAGAAAGAACGTTTTCATACGTTTGACTATGAATTGACAGCCGAGCATTGGGCCAATTTGGTAGAAATATACAAGTCATGTGGGAAGGACAAACAGTCTCCCATCAACATAGACATGGATGACGTCGTCTACAGGGAGGAGCTGAACGAATTCGACAAGACTGGCTACGACCAAAAACAAGGGGTGTTGCTGCTGAAGAACAACGGTCATACGGGTGAGTTACGGCTAACATGAATCTCGACACTAGTGCACCAAAAGGATCCTGAACTAACCTGTTAGGAAATAGTTATGCAAAAGCCAATTAATATTTTAATTATTAATTGTGGTGTGTCGAGCCATACGTCACATTATGTCTTATATGTAAACAATCAAAACGCCACTGTGTTTGGTAAGTACGAGTTGTTTCCAAATTACTGTGCTTTGTTTGGTGAGCATGTATTCGTTGTGAAAGTGTGTATCGCCCATTGATGGTGTTAGTGAAAGTGGCTTATAAAGGCCTGTATTAGATAAGTGTTATGATAATCAGTTATTCAATAATGATCAATAACGGAGAGTTAACATTTTTCATTATTACTAACATTACAATTACGCCATTATTTCGACCATTATCATTACACTTTCCTTGTAGTGATAATGACTCCAACCCTGGTCACAGCCGTAGCTACAGCACACCGATGATATTTCCGGTTATCAGCCACAATAATGAATCTCTTTCTCGCAGCCCAAGTCGATACGCTCAACGCCAATTGGACGGTGACAGGCGGCAGCCTGACAGACACGTACCGACTCCTACAATTCCATTTCCACAGGGCAGCAACAATAAAAACCGGCACACGCTCAACTCAAGGGTTCGTCAAGAATGCATAACTTAGAATGGATCATTTAATGCGTCTAATCCAATTTCATACATGGCGCCTAGTGATGTTTTGAAGGAGACGTTTCTACTTCGCTTGCCATTATGTCCATTTCGCCTACTCTATAGTAGTATAACTCTCCCACTACGCATACTCCCAATACTGTGGTTATATAGTTCGTTATCGAATAGACCCTTAATGACTATAACCACGTTGCCTACTCTTAGATCACGTGGTCTACTGGCTTCATATACTGGTTTGTCTACAACTTGGTCAACCGTTAATTTAATATGAGTTTTACATAAATCTGAGTTGGAGAAAATTATACGTTCTTTTTGGATTTAGTAAATGTTGTATATTATAAGTAATAATTAAAAGAACTAAGATTTAAATCAAGAAAAACTCGGATTTATGCAAAGCTCATTGTATTTTTTAGAAGTTTAAAAATAATAAATATAATTGTGATTTTAATAAACACTATCTTTACACATACAGAGACAAATAAGTAATGCTAATGTAGCTATATATAGAGTAAGCGATATGGGAAACATATCAGTAGGCGAAATGGGAGCAGGTGAGGTGTGGATACCCCATAATAACATTTGCTGAGCTAATGTTGATTGTATCGTTTAAGATTCACCTCCCAGAATGTATGCATACTTTGAGCGAATGTTGAGAAGAAATTGACTCGCCACCTGTGACCGAGAATGAATTTATGGGAGCTGGCTAAATTAGTTCACAAAGATAAATTAACCAACATCCAAATGTGACTCTACAATAGTTATGCCAATAATAATAATAATAATTATTATTATTATACTAATAATTATAATAATAAATACATATACCAGTATCAATGGTTGGTGTTGGCGGCGGAAATGGTAGCAATAAAAGGTGATTGATTTTAATTATACAATTAGTTTCATTGTCAAATATATATGTAGAATCATTATGTTTTGTACAGATGCATATGGTGCACATGTCAACGAAGTACAACGATGACTTCTCGGTGGCTATTGAGAAAGACAGCAGTTTGGAGGTCTTGGCAGTGATGTTCGAGGTATGGTATTTCTTTAGAATGCATCTGTTTTTGCAGTGCTAACTGCGTTATCTGTAATCATATCACATTGTCGTGAACCGATGAGCGATTAGGTTTTGCGTTGGGTAAGGATAGTTAAATATCTAGAGAAAGACGTTTTATTTGCCCCCTGTTTCTAACAATATTTTCTCACAGCACTTGTCAAACATTTAGAGGACACCGGGCATTATCTTTACATAACGCTGTTGTTCAGATGCTTAGCCCAGAATACTTCACTGAAGAAAGAACCCCGGCGACTTCCCGTGGCATAGAACGGCCGCCGCCTTAGTGAATATGTTCAACCACGCCATGGAAAGAACCCCGGCCCCTTCCCGTGGCATAGAACGGTCGCCCCCTTAGTGAATATGTTTAACCACGCCACGGAAAGAAACCGGCCCCTTCCCGTGGCATAGAACGGTCGCCGCCTTAGTGAATATGTTCAACCACGCCACGGAAAGAACCCCGGCCGCTTCCCGTGGCATAGAACGGTCGCCCCCTTAGTGAATATGTTCAACCACGCCAGGGAAAGAACCCCGGCCCCTTCCCGTGGCATAGAACGGTCGCCGCCTTAGTGGATCTGTTCATCCACGCCACGGAAAGAACCCCGGCTCCTTCACGTGGCATAGAACTGTTGCCCCCTTAGTGAATAAGCTCAACCACGCCACGGAAAGAACCCCGGCCCCTTCCCGTGGCATAGAACGGTCGCCGCCTTAGTGAATATGTTCAACCATGCCATGGAAAGAACCCCGGCCCCTTCACGTGGCATAGAACGGTCGCCGCCTTAGTGAATATGTTCAACCACGCCACAAAAAGAACCCCGGCCCCTTCCCATGGCATAGAACTGTCGCCGCCTTAGAGAATATGTTCAACTACGCCACGGAAAGAACCCCGGCCTCTTCCCATGGCATACAACGGTCGCCCCCTTAGTGAATTTGTTCAACAACGCCACGGAAAGAACCCCTGCCCCTTCCCGTGGCATACAACGGTCGCCCCCTTAGTAAATATGTTCAACCACGCCACAAAAAGAACCCCGGCCCCTTCCCGTGGCATAGAACGGTCGCCCCCTTAGTGAATATGTTCAACCACGCCACGGAAAGAACCCCGGCTCCTTCACGTGGCATAGAACTGTTGCCCCCTTAGTGAATAAGCTCAACCACGCCACGGAAAGAACCCCGGCCCCTTCCCGTGGCATAGAACGGTCGCCGCCTTAGTGAATATGTTCAACCATGCCATGGAAAGAACCCCGGCCCCTTCACGTGGCATAGAACGGTCGCCGCCTTAGTGAATATGTTCAACCACGCCACAAAAAGAACCCCGGCCCCTTCCCATGGCATAGAACTGTCGCCGCCTTAGAGAATATGTTCAACTACGCCACGGAAAGAACCCCGGCCTCTTCCCATGGCATACAACGGTCGCCCCCTTAGTGAATTTGTTCAACAACGCCACGGAAAGAACCCCTGCCCCTTCCCGTGGCATACAACGGTCGCCCCCTTAGTAAATATGTTCAACCACGCCACAAAAAGAACCCCGGCCCCTTCCCGTGGCATAGAACGGTCGCCCCCTTAGTGAATATGTTCAACCACGCCACGGAAAGAACCCCGGCCCCTTCCCGAGGCACAGAACGATCGCCCCCATAGTGAATATGTTCAACCACGCCACGGAAAGAACCCCGGCCCCTTCACGTGGCATAGAACGGTCGCCGCCTTAGTGAATATGTTCAACTACGCCACGGAAAGAACCCCGGCCCCTTCCCGTGGCATACAACGGTCGCCCCCTTAGTGAATATGTTCAACCACGCCACGGAAAGAACCCCGGCCCCTTCCCGTGGCATAGAACGGTCGCCGCCTTAGTGAATATGTTCAACTACGCCACGGAAAGAACCCCGGCCCCTTCCCATGGCATACAACGGTCGCCCCTTAGTGAATATGTTCAACCACGCCACGGAAAGAACCCCGGCCCCTTTCCGTGGCATAGAACGGTCGCCGCCTTAGTGAATATGTTCAACTACGCCACGGAAAGAACCCCGGCCCCTTCCCGTGGCATACAACGGTCGCCCCCTTAGTGAATATGTTCAACCACGCCACGGAAAGAACCCCGGCCCCTTCCCGTGGCATAGAACGGTCGCCGCCTTAGTGAATATGTTCAACTACGCCACGGAAAGAACCCCGGCCCCTTCCCGTGGCATAGAACGGTTGCCCCCTTAGTGAATATGTTCAACCAAGCCACGGATACCCACCCGTAACAAGATAACCAGCCGTTAAATGTCAGCGACTGGTTCGGAACCGTAATTGATCGTGTTAATCTATATATCATAGCCACATTGTTCGATTTCGACTCTCTCTGCGGTTGAAATTTGATGTGTCTCCCGTAGACGCGATTGCTAATGATTAATACATTAACTCTATAACACCTGATGAAAACAACAATATCGAGTAAACATAACTCGCTAGGTGGCGCCGCTACATGTCGCTCTCACTTCAATCTCGTTTCAGTTACCAATAAACCAATCCCACAGGTTAATCTATCACAGAATAATAAACACGCTGATGTAATCGAAGCCTGCCAATTTGTTTATAAATTATATATATATAGCATTGCAATTACTTACTCAGTACACAAAGTAAAACAAAATGTTATGTAACTGCGTCGATTCGTGTTTCGCTGTCGCTGTTCCGTTTGCTATAAATCCTTGTCATATTAGTGCAAGCTGTGTGTATAGTTATTTAGGTCCCATACTCTGACACGCGATGCATAATTACAGGAATACATTTTTTTATAGAAATATCAATATTTCTATTCAAATTCTATATAAATCCTATAAAAATTCTAAACAATTCTTTACTATTCTATACAAATATATATAACTATACAGCGCATAGTTGAATTGTGCATAGAAAACTACATAATGTTACATATTCCACAAACTTAGTTTACGTCTAACTTTCTATAAATTTAGATATAATTTCATAGAATGAAACAGAACATTGTAGAATAGTGCATAGGACGCTATATAATACAACAAGTTTAATATTCTATAAAAAAAGTATGTAGAGTATTTTCTGAATTGTACATAATTGTCTACTAAAAAATTCTATAGAATACTCCATAACAATTCTACAGAATTTGCAAGGGTTATTCTGTGTGAATATTCCACATTTTTAACTGCATTTTAATACTGGGCTGACTCGTTTCAGGTCGGGACAGAGGACAATGCTGCGTTCATGAAACTCACCGACGGTCTTAATAATGTCACACACGAAGGTTAGTTCAAAATAATTATTACCTTCATTTTCATCCATGTCTTTGTGCGAGCATATTGCGATCTTTGTGTGATTGCCCCGGCCTTCGGTCATCAAAATGTGCCAAGACGTTTCCGCGTGGTTTCCTGGTCATGTAGCGAGCCCCAGTATTAGTAGCCTCGATTATCCATTCTCCGTGCTGTGGCACCACCGTTTGTCGAACACATTATCGCCTGTATCCAAACCGTAGTCTTCATTGTGACGGAAATTATGTATGAACCCAGATTCTGTAGGCAACGCCTACACAACACGGAGTGGACAATAGTGAAACCACGTGTTCGGAACCATACTCTATTATCGACGAGTTCATGAAGGCGAGCGAGAGCCGGAAAAACGATGCTACAGTCTTAGAGCAGGGAGCGACTATTGTATTGTAAACGTGGTGATGACTGGTTCACGGCATCGCCTTGTCTCAAGTCAATTATTAAAATGGCGTCACTGTGGACGAATATAAGACGTTGAATTAACATATTAAAATATATGGCGTGCGTGCCACGTGTAATTCCATGTGCTTAGTGTTACCAGTGACGGAAGGGTTATCCCCTAATGTCGATCGTATTTAACACGGTGACGCCAATGGGCGCCTTCGCAACAACAGTGGCGCCACACAGTGAGCCGGTAACCAACCAAATAATGATTGGACTGATTGTTTGCATACACGTGGAACATGTTCACCGAAACAGTATTTCATACTATTACACATGTATTATTGAACACAATGTCTTGGTTATTATTTATCGATTTTTTTCTTCACCCGAACTTTCTACGAGTATCGAAACTTCGTTAGAAACGAAACATGTTTCTCGGGTCTCATCCAAGTTTCATCCCAATAATATTTATGCTTGATATATTGACAAAGAAGTGTCGGACCAACGCAATGGTTAATAAATGGCCTTCGCATAACCGAACCATAGTTCCTGTTGGCAGATAATTTGTTTGCACGGATAAACATTTTGACTTTCACACGTGTTATATCATTTTTAGGAGAAAATGTGACATTGCCACTGTTTAGTCTACGCTCGCTGATGCCGACCAACCTGTCTGACTACTTCAACTACGACGGCAGTCTCACCACCCTCCCTGTTCAGAGGTCGTCGTCTGGAACATCTTTCACGAAACGGTGAAGATCTCAGAGAGTCAGGTAATTATGAGAGGAATTAACAGAATGTGTCCAGTAAGCGATAATCCACTTGGCTGATTTAAAAGTTTGCATCCTCGTAAGACGTACAACTTTCTCTTTGTCAGTTTCCTTTCTGAGCTATCTCAGAATGGTTTAGAAAGCTACCAGACAAGCTGTCTCTTTTTTACATCTGTCTTTCAGTGCCTTGTCCCACATTATAGTCTTTGTTTCAAAATGTGTGTCAGGTTATTGCAAATACTATTCCCTTTGCTAATATGCATTGGTCATATTATACTTTGTATTCTATATACAAGACACTGCTATTTTAATAACTATGGATTATACAGTACTGACATCGTGTCAATAGGCTGGCAAATATGTGAATAAAACATAATTATGAAATAATCTGACCGACCACACAATTTTATGATAATATGGAAAGTCCATTTTTCTAAGGGTGCGATCCTAGAAGTCATCCGCCATGATTGCCTATGTTGAAGTATCGTATTCCCAATACGTCAGCATGTGCCTAGCAGGTAGAACGAACTTGCTATTTGGTACCTCGTTACAGCGTATGTTATGTTCTCACAGTTGGCGCAATTCCGGGCTCTGGTGAACTACAAGGCAGCCGAAGTGGCCCATGGCGAAGGCAACAGATTGCTGGCTGGTAACGTCCGACCCGTGAAGAAATTAAACGGCCGAACCGTCTACGCAAGCGTTAAACACGGTGAGAATACACACGCATACATTCGTATTGCATGATACTCATCGTACACTACGGATATCAAAAGCAACATACGTCTCTACAAACACATATCGATCGACAGTTGACATAAAAACATGCTCTGGGCGACGTAATAAAGGGGTAAGGGTTTTATCAAGCGCTGTATAACTTTTTGCAAGCCATTGCAAAATCAGAGCAAAGGAAATCAGTCATACTATCTTTCTTTTAATAAAATATATACATTTCCAAAACAGCTGCTGTGATGAAATGCAATTTGTCTGTAAACATAATTGTTGTGTTTATGCTATATGCCACAAGTGATTATAAATCAGCCATTAGCATCTTAGCCACATCGGTTTCGCTACTCCAGTACTTAGGTCATTGCAATATGAATAAAACGACAAATGTCATCTTTTAATATCCTCCGCTTTGACATGTTTGCCGAAATATTTTGGGTGACCGAAAGTAGACGCGAACATTGCCTAATTCTAAAGGGGACAAGAGGTAATAAGCAATCACCCGATTTAACTGTTTAACGTTTGCACACGTTTTGCTTAGTAATGTACTGTAATATGCACGTATGCTAGAGCCAAGACATATGAAGTTCACAAAAGCTTTATGCGCTAGTTGGCATAATCAAAGTGACATATTTTCTTTGTTGTAGGTTATAAGCCAAGTGAAGGTAAGCCGGCATCATAGTTATATATCTTTAATTAATAATAGCGTCATCCAGGACATGTTATTGGAGGCGCTTATTTTTGAGATTTTATTGTAATTAACGTATTTACGAAAAGTGTATCAAACAATCCACCAAAACGATATACTAATTTCATTAAAAAAATGTCATGATCTGTTGTAGTTTGCTTGTCTAATTGATACCGATCACATGTCACGCAATCACGGGTTTCTTATGAAAGGAAGTAAAGAAACTGATGCCTATGATCATACATTTCTTGTTGAACGAATATACTATTTACCACTTTATCCACTAATCTGTTGATTCTTGTGGCACATTGAACGTTTAATTTTTGTTACAGACGGGAAGCACCATTGGCATTACGCTCACAATGGTAAGTTATATTACTTGTTACAACTACAGTGGAAATATATATCGCACAGTGCCCTTCGATCCCAATTATCGCACCAACCAATGCATCTGTCTGTCAGAATTTCTGTCGCCGACATCCGGGTAACTTATTGGTGGCCTTTAACCAACCAGTCGCGGCTGATCAAAGAAATGTTGCTAATCAAATGGGATCCTCGTTTCGAATAGATAATTCACATCTTACACTTTGACCAAGTGCGTGAGAGTGTAGCTCGAGTATATAAGCGAATCAAGTCATGGTTTATTTTATGAAAAAGTAACAAATTATCTTGTATTGGCATCAGTTGCATAAAAAGTAGGTGTGACCTAAAATACATTTCCGGGGTGTCAACCAATACATAAATGATGCAATCGATTCATAATGTTAGCCATTTTCATTTCTGTATTTGCACTTATGTGCAGAAAGGGAAATCACAGCCAGTATCTCGACATCGTACTTGATTATAAGTGGCTTTGCGTGAACAACGTGAATAAAGTTCTTTACTCACGGAACCATGGTCTACTTCAGTATATAACTAACATATTTGCAGGCGCTGCTAAGTGGTTTAAACTGAACGGTAATGAGGCTCGCCTTCAACATCCTCAGTCGCCCATCAACATCGAAGTGTCAAAGGCAAAACACGACGGGTCGCTTGGAGCTTTCACCATGGACGGGTACGACAAGAAGCAGGGCAGCTTAGTCCTGGAGAACAATGGCCACTCAGGTTTGTTAGCTGTCACCTTGCTTTTTCTCCGTAGTTGTTGTTTCAAGGCATTGATCGTTGGGCACCGTTTGAATAAGTACGTAATGAACGTAGTTGTTGTTTCAAAGCATCGATCGTTGGGTCCCGTTTGAATAAGTACGTCATGAACGTAGTTGTTGTTTCAAAGCATCGATCGTTGGGTCCCGCTTGAATAAGTACGTCGTGAACGTAGTTGTAGTTTCAAAGCATCGATCGTTGGGTTCCGTTTGAATAAGTACGTCACGAGCGTAGTTGTTGCTTCAAAGTGTTATATGTTATGTATAACTGTAGTATATTTACCCTCAGAAATGGTATATAACGGGAGTTTTAATAATCTCGCGAAAACTTAATATATAATAATCACATATGTTTGCTACACCAACATGCCAAAATAGGCATGCGTTTAATGTTACGACTGACACCAATAAGAAGCCCCTAGTCGAAAACCCCTTGTCGAAAGTCGGGCGTTTTCGACTTCGCAAGGAGAATGCTAGGAATTGCCGTCAGTGCTACGATAGACCTGTCAGTATGATGCTGGTGTGTCCCGTTGACACACTGCTCGCACACGTTGTCTCTGTGACCGCAGCCCAAGTCCATACGCTAGACGCCCACTGGACAGTGTCGGGCGGCAGCCTGACGGACACGTATCAACTGCTACAATTCCACTTCCACTGGGGCAGCGACAGCAAAACCGGCTCCGAGCACACGATGGACTCAAATCAGTATCCGCTAGAGGTCAGAACTGTTAGCAGTCACGCCTATATAATCATGTAGGGGGTGAAACTGTTTTCACTGGCAGTTGTGCTTCTGAGAATTCCACTGTCAAGCGGGGTAGCCGATAACTCTACTGTTGTCGAATTATAAAAAAAACGTACACCTTTACTAATATTATAAATGGCCTATGGGGCCATACATATATACAACATTCTGCAGTGTCATATGCCAACTTGACAATTCATATTTGTTTATTGGGTACGGGTTGAAGATTGTATGTAAAACATATTCACCAATCGTATGTGGTGTTATCTATTAGTTGACACACACGTACTATTTATGTCATAGTTGCATGTACATCTCCGAACACACGCTCATGAAACCCACTTCACTATTATTATGATATCCTACTTGTAATATGTTTGTAAGTGATATCCAATGTTAGAATACTATGTAAATATTATCAATTTGCATTCGGCTATTCACATAAAATTTATTTCATTCAGATGCACATGGTTCACATGTCTACAAAGTACAACGACCTCGACAACAGCGTGCTGGAGGAGAAGTACAGTCTAACAGTGTTGGGAATCATGTTTGAGGTAAAGACTAGAAACATGTATTAAAATTATATAATGTTATTACACATAATAATAATGTTATTATACGGCTAGTCGTGATGATACCTACTCGACTTTCACAAACGTATGCTTGACATACGATTCTCAGAACGAGGCAGCTGAGTGTTATCTGGATGGATATATCACCTGATTGGTCTAGAGCATTTCATCGTAACATATTCATCCAGATAACACAAGGTTACCTCGTTCTGAGAATTCACCTGACGTATGAATCATTTCGAACCGACGTTCGCATCGACCCCACTTACTTACTTAGTCCTCTTCGCTCAAGGTAGATCAATGGGCCGAAACGTTACATCTCCAACGAACTCGATTGTTTGCAGCTTTCTTAATTTCATTCAAGTTAGTTCCATGCTTATTTATCTCATCTCCTAGTGATCCCTCCAACAATTTTCTATCTGCCTGGTTTTCTTTTTCCTTAGGGATTCCAGTTTAGGGCCTGTCTCGTGACATTTGTGCTTGGTTTTCGGCCCATTTTCTTTTTTCCACATATTGCCTGATTCTGTCTTAGTTTAGTTTTTGTTTATTTGGGGAGTGTTCAGCTCGTTGTCTTGGTTACTCTCCACGTCTGAGAGCCCGCCCAGTTCCATGTTTGCAAATATAGGAAGCGAACTTTATGTTGAAATGTTAATTTCGCTCGCCTGTTACCAGCCAGAAAATATCACTCGTGCCCCCAACACTCCGTGATCCTATCTGGCTGGCAACAATCGCGTGACATCAATAAACAGTGTATTATTCTGTAACTGTACAATATCTGCAATATTTAAAGTTCCAGTTTTAAAATTAACAACACCATGCAAAAATTACTGGATAAAGTTAGTTTGCCTTTAAACGGAACAAAGTGCACTGTAAATGTAAAACCAATACAGCATTAAACAATTTGCAATGGTCGGTGTTAATTGTAATTTAAATATGATTCCCAAGAACACATTTCTTGGTGGTTAGACTATTATGGTGTACAATGTTGCAGGTGGGGAGTGCTGACAATGCTGCATTCCAGGAAGTTACGGATAAGCTTCGCACAGTTACATATAAGGGTAAGTGCTAAACACGCAGGAGTTCACTCAATACGTTGTCATTATACCATCAATGAGACGAATTCCACGTTTTGCAGTATGTTTTTTGTGGAAATGCAAATTAACGCACGCAACTTTGGCATATAAAATCAAACTGATTGGATAATTAAATGTATATATTTAAAACAAGAACTGTGATTTAATTTCAGTTCAACTTGATGTAGCGTTAGTTAACGTGTTAATTTACAAATTAAAATATGGTGATGAATTAACCTGTATCTCATATAATGGAACAATCCAAATGTTACACGTTGAAGGGTATAATTTCTACTCCAATTTGAGAAGGGTATTATTTTGCATCACTTGTGGAATGTGACCTTGACTCTAGTCCAAAATCAAGGGTGTAGACGTCAATCAGCACAACCCGAGAAAGGTTTATTTTAACATATGTTTCAAACTGGCTTGGAGGATCAGGTAAAACAAATTCTCAAGAATGGCATAGTGGTAATGTATTGAGTGTTCTCCTATTTCCGTGTTAAAACATTATAACACATTGTGTCTTGAACAGGTTTTGTACAATGTGTTTGTGTACATGGATTTTTTATGACTAAGATAGTATCATGAAAATGTCAGGTATGTGGTCAATTCTTAGTGCCTCTGATCCGTCGTTTCGACAACTGTAACCATAACATATTATATTGTAATATGGGGAAAGGCGACACGTTGGTTTTTTTGTGTTTACTATGTTGTTAAATTAGATATGCATATCTTGTGGGTTTTATATAATATGACGGGGACTGTATGACAGTCAGCACGGAACATTGTTATATCTATGTTTATGTAAGCTATCCCGGAAAATGCTCAACATGTTTCATTAGCAATACGTTATTGCTTACATGTGGGGAGGTGAACTGTTGCCAAGCCTCAGCGCTGGCTACGACGCTATTTTGCGTCATACATCAAAGTATCAAACCTATATTGAAATTATAGACTAAACTATGTTTATATTGCGGTAGCGCCTCGCACCGAAATTATTATGTTATTGGTCGTCACAGCAATGCATGCCTCATGTATGATTGTATACACATGAAGCTTTTTGGTTCCAGGAAAGAATGTCACCCTATCGACGTGTGCAATCCGCAGCCTGATGCCGAACAAACTGGCCGACTATTAAACCTACGAAGGCAGTCTGACTACACCGCCCTGTTCCGAGGTCGTCATCTGGAACATTTTCCGGGAGACGGTGAAGATCTCTGAGAGACTGGTAAGGATGACAACATTACTCTCGATTGGCTGACGTTCGTTCTTGCTTAGCCTAAGCCAGTGGATACAAACATCGCATAAAACTACCGCGACGTGTTTTTGTGCTCCAGCTAAATTATGTATTGTTGATCAAACTATATTAATTATTGTATCATTTTATATTTTAATAACAAGTTTTTATCAACCTGGCACGCCAGCTAATGAGTATTGTTCCTTTTATTATGACTGCCATCCTAATCGCTGGCGAATTTCTATACTAAATTAGTCTAAACGTCCGCTTCATGTTGCAGCTGAAGGCGTTCAGGAGCCTGAAGAGCTTTCGACAGGTGGATGAATTGACGGGAGGAAATGAACTGGTGGAGGGTTTCATGTATGGCAATTATCGTCCTGTGCAACCACTCAATGGAAGGGTGGTACGGAAGAACTTCGATGATGAGAAGATACAGAAACAGCACTCTAACAACGCCAACGTTGTCGGAGCTTGTCTGGCAGTTTTGGTAGCGTCGTTCTTGGGATCGACTGCGCATTTGTTGTGATGGAACGAGTGTGTCTTTGCTTCTGTTGATTCTATTTTGGCATTTCGGAGGCAATTCAATTGTTAGCAATGCCATGAAACGACAGCAAAACACAGCTTAATGAAATGACATTTCTACGTTGAAAATCGCTGAAATGCATCCAAAATTCGATCATTGTATACGATGCAATGTGTGATGTAAAATTTATTTGTCAATATTTGCCTTAAATGTGGGTAATTATGTTGGGAGTTTTAGCTACAACAAAGAATGTTCATAAAAAGTGGAAAAGTGTGGTCAGTTCTTGGTAAAATTAACAGTTTAACTTAATCGATAACGTTTAGGTCTGCATTTTACGTCGGTGTTTATATGTTACGAGTACCTGAGTGAGTGAATTTACCTACACAACATGTGTAATTGAAGAAAAACGTTTATGGCGAGAATCGTCTAGCCCCTTCCTTGTATATTTGCATATAATGTTAGAACAAAGCAAATAGTATTTCAAAGAAAATATATTCTACGTATTTCGTAGGTGTAAACATATCTGCAAGGAAAAGCGGGTAACATACTCGTATATTCAATTACTTCGTTTCTTAGCGGACGCACATCTGTTGTTTTTATCCGTCGCCATTTTGATTGGCCGCTGTCATTCGGGGTGAACGCATGCACAACAAGATGTGAAATTAAAGTGAAACCAGATAAATAACATGTGCCTAGAACGGCCTGATGTGCAACAATGTACCGATTTTATAATAACCAGTTCGCTTTGAGCAAGCGGTATTTCCGGTTCCCGTGTTGACAACTTTCATTTAGTTTTGTACTAGAACATATTAAATATATTTGTATTTTATTAATATATTTTATTAACATATCATTATGAATGGTGTTACATGAAGCCTGCGAGTAATCGGCTGAAAATTGCCACAAATAAACTATGAAACTATAATGACTTGTGTGATTATTATTAAATGCCAAACAGGTTGGAAATATTTCCAACATCTTTATAGAGCCTGATATGTAGCGTATACCACTTGGTCAACTTATCATCTGCTATGAAAACACAGGGGTGAGACTGATCTTAACCTCGGAATTTTGTTTCCTGCCACAAGTTGGTCAATGAAGGAGATTTTCCTCCAAATGAAGGACATTTTCCTCACTTATGACAATCCGCTGTGACAGTAACTTCGGTAGTCTCTGTAGGTCAGAGTTCATAGTTCATGCAGAATCTCAGCGAAAGGTTTCCCAGTCGGAGCCCAACTTGTAAACGTTGCCCACATAGTGCAAAAGGAAATAGCTCACTATTTCCCACTAAAAAAATGGTAAAAGTCAGTCAGGCAATTCAGTACTGTGACTAAAATTATTATTCAATCTAAATAAAAATAAACTACACTTGCAGTGGACTTTCTGCAAAATCCTAAACGGTTGTTATCGAGAAAGTCTACATGGACAATGATCCTAATCATGTGTCGCCTAAACAAATTAAATTCTCTTTTCGGGGATGCTTCCATCACAGATACATGCATATTTAGCCAGAGCTTTATTCTTTAAGCCAGTTGGCAGCAGTGGTGTCGTAGTCCGCCAATATACCCTCCGCCCTTTTAATTTTTTTCAGGGAACATAAAAGCGTCAAAAAGGGGACCGTCTCAAAATCACTGGCACTGTTTTCGTAAAATAGTGACCTGACACCACAAGATTCTAGCGCGCTAAAACACATCGGCGGTAAAGCATGTGTACACGCATTGCAGTGACGTCGTAGCTTCTTGCGTATACGTCGCTAGTCTCGCTTATCCAGGCTCCGCGCTGTGGCGCCACCGTTTGACGCACACATCTTCGGCTGGATGCAGAGTGGGGTTTTCATTTTGACAGACATTATGTATGAGCCCAGATTCTGGGCGCACGCATACTGAGCTAATTACGATGTAATACGGGCATTATAATAATTCACAAAATAAGAGTTAACTTTTATCTGTTAACAAGATGCAATTCGAATTAACTGTAAACTGATTATATTGACACAACTCCCCGACTGAAAAGTTAAATCAGGCAAAGAATGTTTAGCGTGGCAGCTCGATAAAGGCGCTTATTGGATGCTAGCGCTTCACAGGAAAGGCAACACACAATGGAGTGGTTACAGTGGGTAACAACAAGACCACGCCACTGAGGTCAGAGACTCTTCTCGGCGCATTCACGAAGCCGAGCGAGATTAATATGTTGCGAGACTGATATGTTGCTGGTTTTCAACTAGTCTCGCTCATCCAATTCTCGCTCGCCTTCGTGTATTCGCCGAGAAGAAAGTTTAGCCTCAGAAGCGTAGTCGTTTTGTTACCCACTGTGAAAACTCCATTTTGTGTAGGCGTTTCCGTGAAGCGCCAGCAGCCAATCAGCGTCATTATGGGGAACGTACAACAATGATTCAAAACCTATGGTTAATTGATTTAGCCCATCTTTAATAAGGTTAGTTGATTTTAAAAACTTGTATTGTGTGAAAAGTTATGTAATAAGCAGAGCCGGTACGTGACGATGTAGATCTACTTCGTTACTTTACTTGAATAGCGTTTTTACGGTCTACTTGTAACGAAGTATATTTTTATGGATCTACTTCTACTTGTAACGAAGTAGAATTACGTGTTACTTTGGTAAACGTAACGAAGTACCGACACCGCTGCATACTTATTCCGCTGCATACAGAAACTGCATACACACTACGCGCGGAATCACCGCGCGTAAATCCGTAATCTGTTATCTGATTCCCTAATTGACTGCGGAGTAGGATCGCTGACCTATATAAATCGAGTGTAGCCGATAGTCGCCATTTCTCTTTTGATTTTCCGTTTGCGCGAACTGTTTTTCTACACTTTATTTCGTTTGCAAGAGCGTTCTATTCTATTGTCATGACGACGCCGACACAGCACCCGTAGCGAGCTTAAGTTTAGTGCAGAAGGCTTCATCTTTAAGCCACTGCCTGCGTGCATCGGGGAATAAAGCGTTCGTGTAACCTTGTGTGCCTTACGATGTTTTGCTGTCTTACCAGTGTGTGGAAGTGTGTGTTTTTGTGCATGTGTTAAACTTAAGAAGTACTATTTTCGTTCTCATGCTCGTGGGCTCGTGAGTCGTGGTCTACTTTTGTTTCTACTTCAAGTAGAAATGTTTACTTTCTACTTTTACTCAAGTATATTTTTGTTGGGATACTTTTACTTCTACTTGAGTAGATTTTTCAGGATCCACTTCTACTTTTACTCAAGTGGAAAAATTGTTGCAACCCTGGTAATAAAGTGATATCCGAAGGCTGTTTAATAGGACTGTCGATAATTCAGTGGCTACCTTGTCCACTTGCCATCTAGGCCTTTGCCTTGGATGGCAATCTTGTTAAATAAAATAGTAAAAATAATCACAATAATATCAAACTTAAGCACCTCAGAGGAGTGCAGATGCGCAGCGAACCAGAATCGTTAAGTATGACATCATGAAACGGGACGTCTGGAAGTTATCGTAACGACGTTGATCCGCCAAAGATTTGGGGTTATGATGTAATTTTGCAACCATTTATTTGCACAAATCATTTAAAACTTTACCACGTTAGAGTGACTTGCGAACGTGTGAATTCATATTCTTATGCTATAAAATTGAGTCAGCCCACGTTTGCAACTTTGACGCCGATTTTTTACCAAACCCGGTATAAAATGTCATAATGCATTGTCCGTTGATTTCAAAAGGAAACGAGCGAATACAAATCAAATTGTGGAGGGACCAATATATCATACGCAGCTAGTTGGGCGTTTCCTGTAACTAAAATACCTCAATTCTCAGAACTTATTGGCGGATCCAGACTCTGAAAATGGGGGGAGGGCAGTTTCCCCAATAATACACCAGGTGGCAGAACTTCTAGTTATCCAAATTTGTACATGATATAGACACACGCACGCTCGCACGCACGCACGCACGCACGCACGCACGCACGCACGCACGCACGCACGCACGCACGCACGCACGCACGCACTCAAACACGTACGGTCGCATGTACGATCGCAAGCACGCACGCGCTTACACACGCACGCCACCCCCCCCCCACATACACAGTAGCCCCGCTCTTATAAGGCCATTCCTTCTGAAAAGGTACAATGGCCTTATAAGAGCGATAGCTTCTCGTGAGGGCAATTATCATGGGAAAGCCTAACTTACTGCATGGTAGGGTTGCCTTTGGTGAGGGGGCACCCTCTTGTGATACGGCCTTATAAAGGGTAAGCGAGTTGCCTTTTCGGCGACGGCTGCGCATTATAACTCCGGAGTAACACAAACGAAATTCCTCACATATTTTATGTTTTTTATCGTTAATGAAAAAGGTTAACTTTTCGCTTTATATACAATTAAAAACAGTATATTGGAGTTTCGACTGGTCAACAAGGCCTACACGAAATAACCCGTGGCGCCTCTGGTAGATAATATAATACCACATTCATCCACACGCACTCCTTCTGCCACACATGGCGCCACTCGACACATCAGTGGTGGGGAGTTTGTCCTTTTGCTGAACAATTGTGCCAACACCCGCGCACACAAGAACATTTAACATATCACTCGTGCCACACCGTACAGTGGACGTGCGGATTATGCGCATCTTTATTTCAACAATGGCAACTGTCTATTTTGAATATGTTGCTAGAACCACGCCAGCGAAACTAGCGAAACGAACATATCACGACGAGCATGTGAAACAAAATGGAAGTGTGTGCTTTAGTAGCATAACATATTTTAAAAAAACGAACGTCATTGTGTTTCTAGACCACATGTTCAGCACAAAAACTATCCGTAATTGCATGCAACTGAAACTGAGACATTGCTTTATAAAGATTAATGGTCTACCAAATGTAGTAAACTACAATTCTTACCGTAAGTATACTACAACAATACAGATTAACATTGTTAATGTGGATGTACTTTGAGATGGAACAGCAACATCGGCGGATCTGACTGGAGTGTCCATCAGGTGCCCGGTTTATTATACATACACCGCGAGGTGGCGCCCTCCTGCTCTTATTCCTCAGCTGAGGATATTTGTAGCATGCAAGCTATGGGCATTGCCACTTGTGATGCCGCTTGTTCCACAATCTTTCTTATTTGGTTCAATATCCTGCGTTATCCCACAGTACGCATTACTAAACGCAAATGGAATCTTGTCAGTGCAATTTCATAGTGAATTTCAACTGCGATTGTCAGGCTTGCAAACAGATGCGAGAAACAATCGCATTAAGCGATAGCCCATAGTGAATATCTTCTCGGCGGATTCCCGAAGCCGAGCGAGATTCGGATAAGCGAGACTAACATGTTGCTGGTTTTCAGCCAGTCTCGCTCAGCCGATTCTCGCTCGCATTCGTGAATTCGCCGAGAAGAGAGTCTGGCCTCAGAGGCACGGTCTCGTTGTTGCCCTCTGTGATCACTCCATTTTGTGTAGGCGTTCCCGTGAAGCGCCCGCAGCCAATCAGTGTCATTACAGGGAACGTACAACAGTGATTCATACCTTATCGTTGAATGATTTAGGGCAACTCGAAACAGGTTCGTTGATCTTCAAATTATAGTGTGGAAATAGATTATGTAATATCCAAAGGGTATTTAATAGGACTCTCGATAAGCCAGTTGCTTCATTGTCCACTTGCCATCTTCATTGTCCACTTGCCATCTTCATTTTCCACTTGCCATCTTCATTGTCCACTTGCCATCTTCATTGTCCACTTGCCATCTTCATTGTTCACTTGCCATCTTCATTGTCCACTTGCCATCTTCATTTTCCACTTGCCATCTTCATTGTCCACTTGCCATCTTCATTGTCCACTTGCCATCTTCATTGTCCACTTGCCATCTTCATTTTCCACTTGCCATCTTCATTTTCCACTTGCCATCTTCATTGTCCACTTGCCATCTTCATTTTCCACTTGCCATCTTCATTACCCACTTGCCATCTTCATTTTCCATTTGCCATCGTCATTGTCCACTCGCCATCTTCATTGTCCACTTGCCATCTTCATTGTCCACTTGCCATCTTCATTGTCCACTTGCCATCATCATTTTCCACTTGCCTTCGTCATTTTCCACTTGCCATCTTCATCGTCCACTTGCCATCTTCATTGTCCTCTGGCCATCTTCATATTCCATTTGCCATCTTCATCGTCCACTTGCCATCTTCATTGTCCACTTGCCATCTTCATTGTCCACTTGCCATCTTCATTGTCCACTTGCCATCTTCATTGTCCACTCGCCATCTTCATATTCCACTTGCCATCTTCATCGTCCACTTGCCATCTTCATTGTCCACTTGCCATCTTCATTGTCCACTTGCCATCTTCATTGTCCACTCGCCATCTTCATTGCCCACTTGCCATCTTCATTTTCCACTTGCCATCTGGGCCTTTTCCTTAGATGGCAATCGTGATAAATAAAATAGTAGTACTAATCACAATAATGTTAAACTTTATTCAGAAGCGCAGCAAACTAGATTCGTTAAGTATGGTATCATGAAAATTTATGTCTATAAGCTATCGTAACGACGAGGGTCCGTCGAGGATTTAGATTTGGGAGTTAAAACATTTCCATGATAGGGTAACTTCCGAAAGTGTGAATTCATAGTCTTATGCTACACAATTGAGTCAATCCACGTTTGCAATTTTGTCGCCGATTTTTTATCGAACTCGGTAAAATGTCATAATGCATTGTTCGTTGATTTCAAAACAGACGAGCGAATACAAATCGAATTGAGGAGGGACCAATATCTCTTACGCAGCTAGTTGGGTGTTTCGTGTAACTAAAATGCTTTAATTCTCATAACTCATGGGTGGATCCAGATACTGGGGGGGGGGGCAGTTTCCCCAAAAATACACCAGGTGACAGAACTTCTAGTTATCATAATTTCTACAAGATATAGACACATGTACGTACGCACGCATGCACGCACGCACTCACGCACGCACGCACGCACGCCCCCACACAGTAGTTCCCCTCTGATAAGGCCGTTCCTTCTGAAAAGGTACAATGGTCTTATAAAAACAGTGGCTTCTCGTGAGGGCAGTTATCATGGGAAAGCTTTTCTTCCAGCATGGAAGGGTTGCCTCTGGCGAGGGGTAGCCCTCTTGTGATGCGGGCCTTATAAAGGGTTAGCGAGTTGCGCGATGAAAAAAAAAAATTTTTTTTTGGATAACCTTTGAGATGGAACAGTTAGATGATGCATTACTAAACGCCAATCCTTTTGGAGTGTTCATCAGGTGCCCGGGCACCCGTTATATTTTGGAATGATTTTTCTCATCAAGTCACAATTAGCTGTCGAGACACAACGTGAGGTGGCGCCCTCCCACACTTGTTCCTCAGATGAGGATATTTGTAACGTAGTAGTACGCATTACTAAACGCAAATGGAATCTTGTTGTCAGTGCATTTTTATAGTGAATTTCAACTGCTGTTGTCAGGCTTGCACATCAATGCGAGAAACAATCGCCTTAAGCTGCAGTCTATAGTAAAGATGTTTTCTCTGTGAAAAGCAGAATATCGCCCTGAGAAGCCAAGCCGTGATGCCCCCATCTCGACAGTAATGATACTCACGGCGATGTGGTTCTGGAGAGGGCCTCTGGCGACACAAAACAATAAACACCCGAAGATAATGCATAACGAAATTATTTCTATCGTCAGGAAGCAAACCAAGCAGATGATCATATCCGAAATTATGAGAACAATTTAATTTTGTAGACGGCTTCCCTTCTCCACACAAATATCACTCATTCCAGAATCAAATCCTCGTGCGTGTTTGATCGTTGATCTCTGAACCTAGATCTAGGTAATTGCTCAGCAAAGCCCTACTAACATATTGCGCTTAGGGTTTAGTGTTAGAGTTAGTGAATCAGCGACATATTTGTTTCCGATTCCATGCGTGGTATATTTTACTTTCCTGACATATACACCATTTAGAAGGGACCAACGGCTTGTATTGTCTCTTCCGATAGTCACTGGCAAAGTGGGGTGAACGAAACTGCCCAATTTTCAAAAAGGTAACATATGGATTCGTACCCCGGTCCCCTCGACTGACTACTACATCAGCTACCCCGCCCCACTATGGTTTTCAATATTAGCACCCGAAGATATTTTCAGAAGCTGAAAAATAATTCTCAACAACATGGCAAACTCGATCTGCCTCTGTCGCCATTGCTTGCGGAAATTCATTTAGTTTATCTTTCTTTCTTTCTTTCCTTCTTTCTTTCTTTCTTTTTTTCTTTCTTTATATTACCGTAGATGCATCGAATATCGATGAACATATTCTACATGTAGAATAACGTGCGGAACAAGCACTTTTCCAGTGATTAAAATGCAGCAGGATTAAAAGTCATGTTAAAAGTTAAAAACAAAATAAAAAAACGATAAGCATAAATAAGAATGTGTGCCCATCCATTACTTCAATGAAGACTTGAATGAAGGTAGGGATGTAGCAGACGCATTTACAGGTACATTGTTCCAGAGTCGGGTTGATGATGGGGAGAAGGAGTGTAGGAATGTGTCAGTTCTGGAGTTGGAGCTGTGCCACCAATTCAGAAGCACTAGAGGTAGAGCTGAAGAACTAATTAGGAATACTTCGTATTTCATCCTGAAGCGACCAACAAAGCCACAGCTGAGAGTGGTGGAGGTACCAGATACATTCACGTGAGTGTCTATTTTAATACGATATTGCTATAAGGAAAACTACCCACCGTGTTTCTGCGAAACGTAATGCAACGAAGTAACTGCGCGTCACATCACGATACTCGTTACGTCACGACTTTACGCGAACAATGGCCGACGGATCTTACGATTATATTAAGATTAGGAGATCCCGCGTTACAGCGAAATCTCCTAATCTTCATCTAATACTAAGATCCGCCTAATAGAGAATAACACAGTTGAAATAAAATAGTGATGATAGTGATAATAGGAGATAAAATATAATAAAATAGTGTTTAATATAGTTAATGGCTATGAATTTTTTAATTTATTTGTTTTCTCATTTAAGTGAGATAAAAGATATAGAGGATACAAACGGGCGTTAGTGATGGAATAGTGTAGGATTGGGTGGGGCAGGGAGGCCCTATAAGGGGATAGATTCAGTTGATATTATATGTTGTTTCATTCCTCCTTTTCCTTGTAATCCGGGGTGAGGCTGGCACCGATACCGGTCGTCGATTTATGTCTTTCCTTTTTGTTCATAACTAATTCCGTTTTACTACCGTATCAACTAATCGTCTCCACTCCCCTCTATCCCTCGCACTCATTCTCCATTCCCTTCCCACTTCCCACACGCAGTCCTACCATCTCAGTCTCGGTCTTCCCCTACTCCTTCTACCCTCCACTCCAAGCGCATTCGTTCTCTTCGTCAATCGTACCCCTTCCATTATTTCGACCAGCCCACCTTAGCCGGCTCCTCAACAACTTCCTTGTGAAACTCTCTTTCACACTATCTTCCTCCATTCTTCGTTTGTCGATTCTATTCACTCCCGTAATTCTTCTCACCCAGTTATTCTCGCAAACTTGCAGTCTCTCTTGTTGTTTTTTTCTGTCATCGCCATGGTCTCTAGGCCGTATAGTTATGCTGGTGTTATGCATGAGTTAAGAACCTTTCCTTTTAGTTTTCGATATATGTGTCTATCTCCCATCACCCCTTCCACGTTCCTCCACGCACTTGCCCCATCTTGTACTCTCCTGCGAATTTCCGTCTCCGTGCTGACGTTCCCATAAACCGCTCCACCCAGATATACAAAGCTGCCTCGTTGGTTCAGTTTCTTCCTATCCAGTCTCATATCAAGATATTTTTTCTGCTGCCCAACCCAAAGCACCTCCGTCTTCTCTAGACTTACTCTCGGTCCATGTTTACAAAATATTTCCTTCCAATCTTCCAACCGCTCTTGAAGGTCTACCTCACTGTCCGCTACTGATGCCAAGTCATCGGAGTATAGCAACTTGCGGAGAATGTCCCTTGTACTCGTTTTCCTGCTGATTACCTCCGCTACTGCAATGAATAACAGTGGGCTTAGGGCACTCCCCTTTATCAGGCCGACATCCACCCTGGATTCCTCCGATATTCCCAGTCCGCATACTACTCTACCTTTTGTCTCTTCATATGTGTCTTCGACCATCCTCACCTCCTCCTCTGGGACATCCATCCGCCTCAACTTGGCCTGGGGCATGTCTCTATGGAACTGTGTCGTATGTATTTTCAAGGTCTATGAATCCCAGAGCCATATTCGCCTGTCTCTCCAGTTTCTTTTTCCCCAGTTGCCTCAGAGTGAACAACCCGTCCGCCGTACATCTCCCTCTTCTGAAACCTTGTTGTTTTTCTCCCATTTCATACTCCACTATGCACCTTATCCTTCCATCCAGGACATGGCTCAGCAACGTGATACCTCGGTATTTTCCAGGGTCGTGAACATCTCCCTACGTTTTCCATACAGGGACTATCAACCCCATCCGCCACTCCTCTGGAATCTTCTCCTCTCTCATGCAAGTACATAACAATCGCCTTGTCCACCTAACCCCAACATATTCAGCCATTACCAACATCTCCACTTACACTTCATCAATGCCTTTCGCTCGTCCTCTCTTCATCTTCTTCATTGCTCTCTCTCTCTATCTCTCTACTTCTGCATCTCCAATTTCCTTCAGCTTCAATCTTCCTTCTAGTGCGTTTGGTAGTTTTTATTTGCTGTTTTCCCTTTGGTTCAGCAGCTCCTTAAAAATACTCCTCCCGTATCTTAATACATATGTCATGTCAGTGTCTAGCTTCCCATTCTTGTCTTTAATTACTGATCTAGTTTTTACATCTTTGCTGTCCTCATCCCTCTCTTTTGCCATCTTATATATATCAACTTCTTTCCGCAGTCCTTGCCTAACTTTTTGTATAGTTTCTCCTCTTTTGTACTCTTTGCTTTGTTGACTGTTCTCCTGGCCGCCTTCTTCTTCTGTCCGCACAGGTGCTGTAATGTTGTACTCGGTTGTTCCCCATTCTCCTTGATCCCTTCTATCATCTTCCATATCTCTATCTTTTCTTCGATTGCATTTGCTACTTCTTCTGTCCACCAAGTTTGTTTTTTCTTCTTGATGATGATCCCCATTTCAGACGTTCTGCCACACAGCTCCTCTGCTACGTCAACAAAAGCTTATTTGAAAGATTTCCATCCTTCTTTCAATGTTCCTACTTCTGTTTCACATTTCTCGTAGTCTAATGTCAATCTCTCTTTGTATACTATGGCTATATACCCATAGCATTTCCACAATTTGATGGTCTTTCGCATCATTACCTTCTCCTTTCTACTCTTCTGCATGCGCACAACAAAAACGAGGGGCTTTTGCTGTGTGGCCACATGCTCACCAGCAATGATCTTGCAGTCATTCACTCTCCACATCTGCTTCCTCCTTACTAACAACAGATCGAGTTCTGTTTTATGCTGGCCACTTCTATACGATATCTTTGGTTTTCCCGCTTTTATAAACATGTTCTTGCCACGGCCAGCCCATTTCTCATAACCGATTCTAACAGATCTCAACCTTCTCTACTCCTTGTTCCACATCCGAATCCTCCGACCGACTCTTTTTCTCCCGACTCTGCTGTACCCATATGTCCATTAAAATCGCCACCTGTGCACATCACCACATGCCCTTCCACTTATCCCAACTTTCTCTCCAGCTCTTCCCTCAAGGCCCTTTTCTCTGTCTCCGCCCTTCCTGCTTGAGGCCCATACACAGACATAATGCACACACGTTGCTTTGTCACCATCATCCATGCAGCAATTATCCTCCATTGCCATCTCTCCTCTCTCACCACGTCCTTACTGATTTTATCTGATACAATGATACCGACACCATTGCTCTTTATATCTCCTCCTGCGTGTAGCATCTTATACCCACCCGCCAGTGTCCTCGCTCTGTCTCCCTTCCACTTGGTCTCTTGGACGCACTACAACTAATTTCTTTCTATCCATCATGTTTGTCACTTCTAGTGATTCCCCCCCACCATCGTTCCCACATTCAAACGTCCTATCCGGACGTTGCATTTGGATCGCTGCCGGCGGAACGATCCACCCGGACTTCGCTTATTTCTCATGTGGGAGGAAGAAGACGGGAGTGATGGAGACGGGAGGCAATGCGAGGGAGACGGGAGGGGAGGTGACTGAAGCGAAGGGAGCGAAGGCGTCAGGAGTGAAGGCTACAGGAGCGCAATATAGCGAGGAGACGGGAGGGAAAGGTGACACGTTGAGGGGCGAGAGGGATATGGACAACATGCTGCCAGGTGACACGACTGAAGGAGCTACTCTGAGATAATAGAGGGGGTGAGGAGGAGAGCGAGGGTGGTTGTGGTGGATTCGACAAGGGGGAAGACGTGGTGGTTTGCCTTCCAGAAGCAGCACAATAGAGGTTATCACAGAGAGGGTGGAGTCCTGGCAAGAGAAGATCTATCTTTAGTAAACGTAGGAACTAATAACTCAGAGAGGGAGTTACAATTACCATGATTAAGAAATGCACGCAGTCAATCAGAACACACAGGCAGACACGGGTTGAGCAAATAATTCAAGTTTTTGATTTTACCAGAAATGGGAATCAGGGGTCATGGTTATTGAAATTGCTGGAGGGTGCAATTAATAAGGGAAGAGAGAGTTGGATTGGTGGATTTGCGTGGGATGCTTTGTTGGGAGGGCTGACATGTTCATGAGGGATGGGTTTCATCTATGTGGAAAAGGAGCATCAATGTTTGAGGAAGAACTCAAAGGAGCAGTCGGCAGTGGCATGGGTAGCATCAAACATATTTTTGGTAGCAAACATTGTTTAAACTAGAACCGCAGGGGGTTACTTAGAGTTGCCTGAAACAGGACAAAAGGTCACTAGTACATACAATCCAGTAACAAAATGTCCGGAAAATTTTTTTTAAGCTGGTTATCAATGCGATTGTTTAAATGCAAAGAGCGCAGTAAATAAGAAAAACGAATAAAACATTATGGTAGAAAATATTGATCCTCATAAAATTGGCATAACCGAATCATGGGCCAACACCGACATAGCATATGCTGAATTAGGACTGACAAGAGATCGAATAAGAAGAAGGGGAGGGGGAGTTATTTTATATGTTAAATAATCTATTCAGGCTTCCGACATAAAATTATAATGGGAAGCAGATTGCGTTGAAGCTGTTTTGTGCAAAAACGTTACTGGAAATTCAACATTTACTATTGGATTAGTTTACCGAATTCTAGACATAAACGAAGACGATAACACAAAATATAAAACGCTATAAAAGAAGTGAGTAAAGGGGAATGTATCATAATGGGAGATTCTACCCAATGGAAATTTCTAGAGAATACAGAGGGTGAGGACCAACAGTTTTTATTTTTAGTTCAGCACAGTTTCTTTACTCAACACGTGCAAGAACCAACCAGTGGAGATAATGTAGCAGATATATTTTTCTTCATTGGGTTAGAGTGATCATAATCAAACACATTTTGACCCCAAAGTAAAATCAGAAAGGAAAAAAATACAGGAGAAACTTCCACAAAGGTAACTTGTCCACATTTCTGAACAATAAAAATCTGGTGACAGTTGTTTACAATTCAGTCAACGAATAAAATCGGTTACCTTTCCTGCTTCATTTTCTCTCCGATAAACCGAACAGGTCTTTGAGACTAGATTCTGGGGTCAAGTAAAGAATTAAGATTTTACGATGTAAATACATTTTGTATTCTCTAGTGAGAGGTATTAGTATATGTAAAGGACTATTAAATGTATCTAATGTAGCGCAGTTGCTCCCAGGCAAACGTCTGTCGCACGATAGGCCTATGAAATTGATATTACACAGCCATTACGTCAGCTTCACAAAAGCTTGTCACCATCATCACCATCGTCATAATCATCATCATCACCATTATCACCATCATCATAATCATCACCAACATCGTCATCGCCACCATCATCACCATCGTCATAATCATCACCATCATCGCCATCTTTACCAACATCATCATCATCACCATAATCATAATCATCATCATCATCACCATAATCAAAATCATCACCTTCAGCATCATCATCACCACAATCGCAGTAAACATGTTTAAAAGTAGCAACGACAGTCACGATGACACGTAAGATTGTATCGTGAGTAGATACCATCAGGCGACCGCCAATAAATCCTGTAAACATGTTTACTCCGACCGCATTGATGAGTCAGTTAGTACATCATTTGGTTCAATAATATATTCAAACATGCAGGATTATGCGAAAGTAATTCAAGTGCATGTGTTGCGCTATTGTTTGCTATCTAAATAACATGATCACGCGTCACTGTTTGTCTGTTTGTCGCAACTTTGTCGATGACATGAAGACTCGGTAGTTGACAGTTCATTTACTGTATTCATTAAGGGGTTATCTCAACACATGTGATGCTAAAGGAGACCAATGGCATTATTCCTCTAGAGTGCTGGATTAAAAAGTGGTACACTCATACCAGACAAAATAAATCATAGTCCATCCTATTAGCTACTTATATTTCACTCTGTGTTTGCTCGGGAGAACTTGTAGGTCTCTACTTTACGCTGTATGTTCTTGAATTATTTTCTGGTATGTAATTGCATGCTGTAATTGTTGTTAGTAATCATACGCTATATTTTCTCGTCTATGTTTTCTTGTATGGCGTCGTCGACAACAATCTGTAATTGCTTATGCTCAAACATAGTTGAATAAACGCTAAGGTATGGTGCTATCTCCACATCAATACCACGCGTCTTGATCTTCGTCTTTTACGCACTCGGTAAAGGCCCCCCACAAAGACGTTTGTGCCAGACTACGGCACATCGATTACTACTTTTCAGATAATGTATAAAGGGAACATTTATCAGCATCATAGATAGATGGGTTAAAGGTTGAATATGATCTACCAACATAACCAATATCCCCCAACATTAAAGCTCTACATTAAACTTAAATGGCACTCATCTGTGGATATCCTTTACCATGTTCTCGTCCTTCGTTCTGTAGCATCGCATAATGCTCATATCCAGCCGTCTTTACACAGTGGTACCTCCATGAAAATAAGTTTTAATTAATTAATTTATTAATATTTTTATGGACTATAACGATTATTTTTATTAATTTATGTATTGTTTTAACTAATTAATTAATTTATATTTTTATGGACGATAACGATTTTTGTGGAGGGCTTTATATACTTTTCTGTGATGACATTTTAATTAATTAATTGATTTATATATATTTTAATGGACTTTTAGTTTGTACGCTCAGTGATTAGCGTAAGCTAGAAACTGGCACATCAAAAACAAAATATTATTATTATTATTATTATGCGCTCGATCAACTAAACTCATTTCAAATTAAATATATTTTATTTCCACAATAACATTGTAGTACATTATACATACACTAATATGTGTTTTTGTTTGTGAAAATGGAGAAAGCTGAAGTGTAATACTAATGAAATGCTTTCCAGTTTCATGACAATCTTTAATACGTTGGCGTATTCAAGCAATGTAATATGTTGGCATGTTCTTCGGTTAGAACGAGTAAGTGGACCGTCACGTCAACGAAGAAATTCGCGAATTCCACCGCCAAACACGTGCCAAAAACGTTTCATTATATTGAATGCTGTGCTACTCTACTGGGAATGTCGAACCTCTGAATAGTATACCGCGGGAAAATTCGTCCCCGCTGACCCGACACCCTTAGATTCACCTGAACGCTCTAACGACAAACAATAGCAACTGAAGTGAGCCATGACATTGGTTGCAGCTGTGTGCAAGACAAAACTAAGTAGAACGCATTGACAATTATCCACAGGCAATCCACAAAGTCGCGCAAACACAATAACGCCAACAATGCCTAAAGTGGGAAAACGCACTGTCAGTGCCACTGACGAGTCACAACTAGCTGAAATCAGACGATCTCTGGATTTCTTGTGCGAATCCTTCGAAGAAATAAAAAAAAACGAAACAAGACCACGGATAAACGCATATGTGAGTTTATTGACATCATCAAAACAAACGACGATCGCACTAACAAATCCGAAGCCCAGGTTAACAAACTCGAACAAAGCATGAAAAAAAGAACAGCGTCATTACGGAAGTGAACCTCCACAGTTACGCCGCCACAACAGAACGTGCGTTCCTCGCCAGCAACAGACGACGAGCCACCGTCAATCACAGAGAGTTCGGCAACGTCAACAACATTCGCCAAATTCGCTCGTCAGAAACTAAACGTGCATCTCGAACCGTACGACACATTGGCGATTCATGATCTGACGCCCGACGTGACGGAAAACGTTGGTCATCGTTCAGCTACATTCTGCATGAAAAAAATACTGAATTGATGGCGAAAGTACGTGTGCTTAAAGGTAGAGACACATACACAAGCAACCACCTGTCGTCCTATAATAGTGAACTGTTCCGTTTTGCTAGACAACTGAAAAGAGAACAAATTCTTCGCTAATCGTATCATAAGCATGTAAATCATGCTTATGATACGTTCCTGCACATATTTATGCAATTGTTTAATAAACGATGCCCAGTGAAAACAGTACTGAAGAAAAGTTGCATTAACAAAAAGCCATGGTTGACTGCCGTTCACGTGTGCATCAGCAGGACAGCCAGTGGTGCAGTGGCGTCCGGCTCAGCACGGACGGACCAATCCGGCGAAAGACTCCCATAATAAATCAGTATTGTCCGGGTTTTTTTTGCGTCGGCATTGTGTGCAGCGGACGCACGTACACTTGGGTGTCACATTAACTTACCCTGACAACATGGTTGGCAGGCTTAGTGGGCGTTTAAAAGGTCACACAGCAACCATGCTATTCACACGGTTGTATTGCCCACGTAGTGGTTTTTGCCGCTCGTTTTTTCGAGTAAAATGCGCTTAGAGTCTCTGTATGGAAAAATATACAATTAGCGACTGCTTATGCAAAACGGTTATTAGGACGATTGCACAACTATTTGAAAATTAACCAAAATGTCACGTTCAAAGTTCCATGAAAGTGTAACTCTCGTTGCACATCTTATCATTCCGGTTACCGGTCAAAGCTCTATCTAGAAGGAGAAGCGCTAGAAGAAATGTCACCAGCCAAGAAAATCACCAATCATCCACGTCATGCTGTATATCTAGGAGACCGACCACAATTTTAGCCCGCCCGCCCGCCCGCCCGCCCGCCCGCCCGCCCGCCCGCCCGCCCGCCCGCCCGCCCGCCCGCCCGCCCGCCCGCCCGCCCGCCCGCCCGCCCGCCCGCCCGCCCGCCCGCCCGCCCGCCCGCCCGCCCGCCCGCCCGCCCGCCCGCCCGCCCGCCCGCCCGCCCGCCCGCCCGCCCGCCCGCCCGCCCGCCCGCCCGCCCGCCCGCCCGCCCGCCCGCCCGCCCGCCCGCCCGCCCGCCCGCCCGCCCGCCCGCCCGCCCGCCCGCCCGCCCGCCCGCCCGCCCGCCCGCCCGCCCGCCCGCCCGCCCGCCCGCCCGCCCGCCCGCCCGCCCGCCCGCCCGCCCGCCCGCCCGCCCGCCCGCCCGCCCGCCCGCCCGCCCGCCCGCCCGCCCGCCCGCCCGCCCGCCCGCCCGCCCGCCCGCCCGCCCGCCCGCCCGCCCGCCCGCCCGCCCGCCCGCCCGCCCGCCCGCCCGCCCGCCCGCCCGCCCGCCCGCCCGCCCGCCCGCCCGCCCGCCCGCCCGCCCGCCCGCCCGCCCGCCCGCCCTTTTCCATTTGGTGTCCATTTCAAAGCCACTAAACTTCTATGTCCATGGCTATTATGACAGTGAAAATGGTTTCAAATGTAAACAATACGCTTGGGATCGTTGAGATTATCGTGACCAACGATCAGCATTATTGTGGATGTGTGAGGAAATATGACATACCAAATCAATTAATATTGTATACAGAAAATGACGAATGTATTAAAGGACATAGGAACACCTTCTGTATGAGGTATAGTTTTAGCGGTGAAGACAGTTCTTTCTTTCTTGAAAGATAAACTTATGCTTAAAAGTACCTCAGACCCTATATCTAAAACCGAATTTCACGTCTTTGTATGCATCAATGCAGAATCACTGGACCACCAGGTTCTCTCGTCTTGCAGTGAATCCACAAAGCGAAATAACGTGTATGAATACACGTTCATGTGTGGAACCCTTTTCCGTTACATCAATTTCGCTTGAATCTATTTTAGAATGAACTTCCGTCGCAACTCACTGAACAATGACTCTCCTGCGCGTGTCTGCCGCGGTGGTGCTGTTACGACCCTGGCGTATAAGCAATCGGTCCGTCATTGTCACCTATGGATGTTCCAAACAGCACGAGAACGTCCCCACTTGACTTACGCTGCTCGAGAGTTCAAGAGTTCGTAAACATAGCCACTCACAATTGCTGAGCGGCGCTTGAGTTCACATTTGGTTTCAACATCGACGAGCGAACAAGAATGGGACGTCTCTCCGTGGTCGTAGCTTTGCTTCTAGCTCTGCACCTTCTCGATGGAGCTTTGGCCAATGAAGGTAGGGAAACCGTTCTTTTAAACTGAGATTAAGTTTTTTGCCGGTTTTGATTATGTTAATCAACACATATTTATGTTACAAGGAAGGTGGAACAGGTTTTTATCGTTCATCATATATATATATATATATATATATATATATATATATATATATATATATATATATATATATATATATATATATATATATATATATATATATATATATATATATATATATATATATATATAATTTATCTGATGATTTTGATTATGTTTAATCAGCATAACTTTCGCATCGCAACGATGGTGGGAAAGATTATTTATTGATTAAATTAAGGTTATTTGCTGGTTATGATTAGGTTCATTGTGATGGTTGATGCGTTTTTCTTAACTAGCAGCAAAGGAAGGTTGACGGACCCATCCCATCGTTATTTTGTATCACGATAAGTAAAATGGAAACAGACGAACCTGCATGTTGGGACATGAAAACAATTAAATGACTGCATGCATTATTACTAAATATGATTCTTTACAACATGGCATTAAATGACTGCATGCATTATTATCGCATTTTTGCCTATCCATCTTTGGCGAGTATTCACAACCCCTGATCCAATATGTTGTGTGTGTCTCTTGCACAGTTTCTACGCAGTGTCTTTGAACGTTATATGCCATTTGTGTGTCAAGCGAATGTAGTTAGGAAAGTGTGTTTTCGATAGTATAGTGAAAAGACATTTAAACTTTCTATTTTGTACAATATCTGCCGATTGTGACGCAACTGCACTTATTTATTTACTCGACTGTAAAACTGCAAACATTGACCATCACGCTACATATTTGTTACAAAGCGGTGGATATAACTGCATTCATGTCCCGGAACAGTTTGCCTCTTACGTTAGGAATTAACTCGTACTTCGTGGTGGTGGGACAAACATGAAGCTGATCACCCAGACAAAGTTGGGAATTGCCTACAGTGGAATGAGCTACTTCATTCTGAAGAGTTCCCACTCACCAAGTGAGATTTAAGTGAGATTTTAGTGTGTGTTTGTGTCTGTGGATGCTACGTTCTCTCTGTGGCTGACTTATGTAACGGGAGACGACGTCTTCTACTTGTCGGGGCTGCGGCACCGTTGACGCAGTAGTCTAGTACGTTATGGTGTTTCTCGGTCACGGCCTGTGAGTAGCACGGCCCGCCAGCGTGGCCGATCCATGAGAGCAGCAGTACTTGTTTTAGGCGGGATATCGACATTTTTAAAATCACGTTTCAAAACATCTTTGTAGCGAAGGTGAGGTCTGCCCACTGATCTCAAAGAAGAAGACTGATTTTGATGCACTGCGGCTGAAACATAACCGCTGATAGCCTACATTACCAACAAACAGGTGGTAATGTTAATTTCAGTTTTCACGGTGTAGAAGCTAGAAGGCTATCAATCAGTCAGCGTCCACGTCTTAGAAAACGACTGCCTTGGGCCATTTGAAGCTCGGTAAACAGTGTTTGTTAACAACGTGGCACAAGTGTGTTGATCTCCATCCTGTGTTACCCTTTAAGAGTATTTCCATTTTACATTTATTATCGTTGCGTTCGCATTACTTTGGGATTTGCGTGATTCATTTGTTCTGGAAACTAAGTTGTTCATTTTCGTAGCTCTCTTATTATTATATTTTATCATTATTATTATCTTATTATTAATAATTATCATTAATTATTATAATAAGTATTATTACGTTATTATTAATTATATTAATAATAATAATAATTATTATTAATTATTATGATTATAATAATTATTATAGATTATTATATTCCATTGCTATCTTATTAAAAACGTCATGATGATTATATAGTATATAACCATAATGACGTTTTATATTAAGAGTTATATGTATATAATATAAACTTATAAGTCTATACACGAACCACACATGGGAATGTGCGACTAGGTGTAAAGGGGCCCGATAATTCCTGTCAGGAATTGTAAATAATCTAATATTGTGCATGCAATGTTTTTAATTGAATTTTGTATGAATATTGTGTTCATCTGATGCAGTGATGGCTTTTATATAAAAAGCATCTACAGCATACTGTCAACGCGATACAAATACTCACCTGTGTGATTTACACAGGACGAACAACATTTGCGCTAGTGTCATACAGTCACCTGCAACAAACGCGTATTCATTCTGTCAGCACACGACATTTGACAATGCCAATGGTCGGTCAACTGAGATAATTAGTTCACGAGCGGCGAGAGTGACACGTCGCTTGCTTTCCATTGACGTAGTCAACACGACGCCCACTGAAAAGCGCAATAGCAGTCGAGCCGGTAGACTTACTGCCCCCAAATGAACACGTTGCAGCATACCTGTAGACCGTTAAACTGAGCAGTGGGCCAACGAAGCCGTCAACAGCGCTAGTCTTTTGTATAAATAAGCTCTACTGAACCGTTATTGCTACATAGCTGTTCCTAATATATTTCTGCGCTGCGCAAATGCATTGATTTCACACAAACAAAGACAAACCTACCGTTCCATTAGACATTATCGAACCACTACTAGTTTGACAGAGCTATAAAATATACAGCTTCAATTAACTGAGGGAATTCCATAGGTACTTAAGCCTGGCAGGTAAATGGTGGATCATTACTCTAGTTGTCCGTAAACATGTAAACAAATTAAGTCGTGCCTCGTTGAACGTGTCCGCTGTTTGCGTTGGTGACGCCACTGTCTCCATATTGTAACTACAGAACGGATAGGCATTCCCGGCGCATTTTATGTGCTTAGTTTTTAATGTTATGTGTGGAAAATTGTAATATTAAATTATATATTTGGCATCATGAACTTTAACAACTGTCATAATAATTAAAGGTAAACATGTCTCAACCGGTTACGCATTAGTCACCAAAACGACGATAGCCGATCGCAACATTGAACCACCACACTAACTTGGCTTCGCTCTGTGGTGTAATTTCGTAATGTTGTTCACGCCGTCTTACTTGAAAAACTCTACATACTAAGAATGTCTAACACTGTTTATGTGATATGTCAATTCCGGCGAAGTTAAATACGAGTCGGATACCAGGAAAATACTGACAAAAACGCATTACTGTTCTTTGGAAGGTTAACATGCGAGCCAAACTGATTGGTTGATGATAACATTCCAGTAGACATGACTGACGTAGGAACGCCAATATACAAGAGAGTCCCAAAGATAACAATAGTGACATTCGATGGCGCCACCTCGCACAAATAATTTATTCAATTCCAGATCATACATCAGGATTCTCTTTTTTACGCAGTCATATTTAGCCTGAACAGACCAGACGGGTGGGGCTAGTGTCAACGAAAGAGCATGCGTTTTAAGGCTTAGTATGAGAGGCTACTCCAGTCAAATATATTGCAGTTTGGTGAGCAAATATGTCAAGTAGTAAGAGAAGTGAGTGTAAATACTGTTGAAAATCGTCTCCTCTGCCACTGAACTGTTTATTGTTGAATATTGTCTCTTGTGCCACTCCATTGTTTAATGTTGAGTATCGTCTCATTTACTAATCCATTGTTTTACTTTAATATTGAGCATCGTCTCCTATCCCACGTCTTTGTTTAATGTTGAATATTGTCTCTTGCGCTAATCCGTTGTTTTTAGTAGCGTCTCCTCTGGAAATCCACTCTTTCATGTTGAGTATCATCGTCTCCATGCCACTCCTTTATTCAGTGTTTAGTATAATCTCCTCTGCTAATCCATTGTGCAACATTGAGCATCGTCACTTCTGCCACTCCGCTGTTTAAAGTTGAGCATCATATCCATGCCACTCCTATGCTGAATGTTTATCATCGTCTCCTCTGCCACTCCATTGGTCAGTGTTAGGTATCGTCTCCTCTGCCACTCCATTGGTCAGTGTTAGGTATCGTCTCCTCTGCCACTCCATTGGTCAGTGTTAGGTATCGTCTCCTCTGCCACTCCATTGGTCAGTGTTAAGTATCGTCTCCTCTGCCAATCCGTTGTCTAACATTGCAGGGGTGAGATTTAGCGGTCGCCCTGTCGCCAATGGCGCCCAAAACTGGCTTCGGGCGACTTAAATTTTTGACTACAGAAGCCCGCATGGTGACTCGAAATATTTACGGAGCTGCAATATTTTTGACACAGCAAAAATAAACGGAATGTCGATAAACACGTTTGACATTGCAAGAAATGTTGCCAAACCGTAGCCGAAGCGATATCAATAGGGAGCATTCATTGTATTTTTCATCAACCACATCGACGCTCAACGTGTAACTGAACGGTCATTCTACATTGAAATAATAACCGGTCATGTTAATAGTCTTGGTGCCGCGTGGCGCCACTTTTATATATACAAGAAAAATGCCCGTCCCCAGGACGGGATTACGTGTTAGTTTATACGTGACAGTCATGGTAGCAATGTTTACCAAATGCCTCAGGCAATATGCCATCAATACGCTCGAACGTATTACCGAAACAACCGCGTCACACACGTGATGCAATACTCGTTGAATGTTCAAAATATAGAAGATCGCGTGGATACTTGTGTTGGTTGATGAATAGTAGAATATCTGCTTTCTACTGTCTTTTTATTGTGTATTGGTCTGCGACCTCGGGCCAATACGTGGGTGCGTGCTTTCTACTATAATAATATAAACCGCCTATATGGCGCTACGTAATCTCAAACGATTTACGTACCGAAGTATTCGCCGCGGCGCGCGTGGTTTATGCGATTGTTGGAAGTTAACGTTTTACACAGTGAACATTTGATTTACCATAAATACCACTAAGAATCCTTGATATGTGGGGCATTTCGAAAAAATAAGGGCGTTACGTTTCATTAGTGGGGTCGTAGATCCATCCCTGATAGTTTGGCGCCCGAGGTGCAAGCCGTCTAGAAGAAAAACGTGAACGTGTTTATTTATAACCAAATATAAACGTACATACATAAAAATATACGCTATCTCGATTATAGTTAGATTTAATTATCTCCATGGTGCGCGGAGCGCTTCTGGTGAATTAATCGTGAGACTGGTTAAAGTTTCTCTAGGCTAGGGTAAAATCAGTTCCCGTAAAAATCAGCAAAACAGTTCAGTTCACAGGACCTTATGTCCTGTGACGCTTGGAGACTTTTTGCGAAGACTGTTGATGTACCATCCTATGAAAAAAAAAAACCTGTGTATAATTGTATACTGTATTTTATTCAGTATTATGTATCACATTCTACTGAACCTGCCTTAAACATAAATGTTTCAAAACTGTTTGTTTTTGATGTTTTTTATTTGTCGTTGATATTGTTCATACATTTTTATCTTCAAAGTATTAACGTTCTATCATCAAAGTATTGAGTAGCAAGTGGGCTACCTAAGAAGCTGTTGGGCTACTTAATTTAGCAAGGTTGGTAGCCCGACTGGCTACCTTCCATGACTTGCTAAATCTCACCCCTGCATTGAGCATCGTCTCTTCTGCCACTCCGTTGTTTAACATTGAGCATCTTCTCCTCTTTCAGTCCGTTGTTTGGTGTTGAGTATCTTCTCCTCTGCCACTCGGTTGTTTGGTGTTGAGTATCTTCTCCTCTTCCACTCCGTTGTTTGGTGTTGAGTATCTTCTCCTCTTCCACTCCGTTGTTTGGTGTTGAGTATCTTTTCCTCTTCCACTCCGCTGTTTGGTGTTGAGAATCTTCTCCTCTTCCACTTCGTTGTTTGGTGTAGAGTATCTTCTCCTCTTACACTCCGTTGTTTTGTGTTGAGTATCTTCTCCTCTTCCACTCCGTTGTTTGGTGTTGAGTATCTTCTCCTCTTACACTCCGTTGTTTTGTGTTGAGTATCTTCTCCTCTTCCACTCCGTTGTTTGGTGTTGAGTATCTTCTCCTCTTACACTCCGTTGTTTTGTGTTGAGTATCTTCTCCTCTTCCACTCCGTTGTTTGGTGTTGAGTATCTTCTCCTCTTACACTCCGTTGTTTGGTGTTGAGTATCTTCTCCTCTTACACTCCGTTGTTTGGTGTTGAGTATCTTCTCCTCTTACACTCCGTTGTTTGGTGTTGAGTATCTTCTCCTCTTCCACTCCGTTGTTTGGTGTTGATTATCTTCTCCTCTTACACTCCGTTGTTTGGTGTTGAGTATCTTCTCCTCTGCCACTCATTGTAAACGAAAACAAGTTTACCGTGTCACGACCAACACTCGTAACAAGTAAGCTGAGTTAACAACACAGAAGACTCTACATACAAACGGTCTTATCAAACGCATTGATTGGGAACTACTGAAATGTGGCGTATGAAATTAGCAAAAGTATCTAGTTAGAAAGAACGTTTTCATAAGTTTGACTATGAATTGACAGCCGAGCATTGGGCCAATTTGGAAGAAAAATACAAGTCATGTGGGAAGGACAAACAGTCTCCCATCAACATAGACACGGATGACGTCGTCTACAGGGAGGAGTTGAACGAATTCGACATGACTGGCTACGACCAAAAACAGGGGGTGTTGCTACTGAAGAACAACGGCCACACGGGTGAGTTATTAACATGCATGAAATAATTATGCAAAAGCCAATTAATATTTTAATTATTAATTATGGTGTGTCGAGCCATACGTCACATTATGTCTTATATGTAAACAATCACAACGCCACTGTGTTTGGTAAGTACGAATTGTTTCCAAGTTACTGTGCTTTGTTTGGTGAGCATGTATTCGTTGTGAAAGAGTGTATCGCCCATTGATGGTGTTAGTGAAAGTGGCTTATCAAGGCCTGTATTAGATAAGTGTTATGATAATCAATTATTCAATAATGATCAATAACGGAGAGTTAAACATTTTCATTATCACTAACATTACAATTACGCCATTATTCCGTCCATTTCACTTTCCTTGTAGTGATAATGACTCCAACCCTGGTCACAGCCGGAGCTACAGCACACCGATGACATTTCCGATTATCAACGACAATAACTAATCTCTTTCTCGCAGCCCAAGTCGATACACTCCACGCCAATTGGACTGTGACAGGCGGCAGCCTGAAAGACACGTACCGACTGCTACAATTCCATTTCCACTGGGGCAGCGACAAAAAAACCGGCTCCGAGCACACGCTCAACTCAAAGCAATACCCGCTAGAGGTCAGTCTTTGTCATACAGGGTTCGTCAAGAATGCATAACTTAGAATGGATCATTTAATGCGTCTTATCCAATTTCATACATGGCGCCTAGTGATGTTTTGAAGGAGACGTCTCCACTTCGCTTGCTATTATGACCAATTCGCCTACTCTATAGTAGGATTACTCTCCCCCTATGCATACTCCCAATACTGTGGTTATATAGTTCGTTATCGGATAGACCCTTAATGACTACAACCACGGTGCCCACTCTTAGATCACGTGGTCTACTGGCTTCATATACTGGTTTGTCTACAACTTGGTCACCAGTTAATTTAATATGAGTTTGAGATAAATCTGAGTTGGAGAAAAATCTACGTTCTTTTTGGATTTAGTAAATGTTGTATAATATTATAAGTAATAATTAAAAGAACTAAGATTTAAGTCAAGAAAAACTCTGATTTATGCAAAGCTCATTGTATTTTTTAGAAGTTAAAAATACTAAATATATTTGTGATTTTGATAAACACTGTCTTTACACATAAAAAGACAAATAAGTCATCCTAATGTAGCACTATGTAGAGTAAGCGATGTGGGAAACATATCAGTAGGCGAAATGGGAGCAGGTGAGGTGTGGATACCCCATAATAACATTTGCTGAGCTAATGTTGATTTTATTGTTTAAGATTCACCTCCCAGAATTTATGCATACTTTGAGCGAATGTTGAGAAGAAATTGACTCGCCACCTGTGACCGAGTATGAATGGACGGGAGCTGGCTAAATTAGTTCACAAAGATAACAGAACAAACATCCAATTGTGAATCTACAATAGCTATGCCATTAATAATAATAATAATAATTATTATTATTATACTAATAGTTATAATAATAAGTACATATACCAGTATCAATGGTTGGTGGTGGCGGCGGAATTGGCAGCAATAAAAGTTGATTGATTTGAATTATACAATTAGTTTCATTGTCAAATATATCTGTAGAATCAATACGTTTTGTACAGATGCATATGGTGCACATGTCAACGAAGTACAACGATGACTTCTCGGTGGCTATTGAGAAAGACAAAAGTTTGGCGGTCTTGGCAGTGATGTTCGAGGTAAGGTATTTCTTTAGAATGCATCTTTTTTGCAGTGCTGTAATCATATCACATTGTCGTCAACCGATGAGCGATTAGGTTTTGTGTTGGGTAAGGATAGTTAAATATCTAGAGAAAGACATTTTATTTGCCCCCTGTTTCTAACAATATTTTCTCACGGCACTTATCAAACATTTATAGGACACCGGGCATTATCTTTACACAACGCTGTTGTTCAGATGCTTAGCCCAGAATATTTCACTGAAGAAAGAATCCCGGCCCCTTCACATGGCATACAGGTCGCCCCTTAGTGAATATGTTCAACCACGCCACGGATAACCACCCGTAACAAGATAACCAGCCGTCAAATGTCAGCGACTGGTTCGGAACCGGAGTTGATCGTGTTAATCTATATATCATAGCCACATTGTTCGATTTCGACTCTCTCTGTGGTTGAAATTTGATGTGTCTCCCGTAGACGCGATGGCTAATGATTAATACATTAACAGCTGCACAAGTAGCAACAGCAGACACACTGAAACTCCTCGACTAACGAACGCAACTTGACACTTGAATTCGCATTGACAAGTATATGCAGCGAAGTATTTCGTTAATATATTCACACTGACGCAGGTTTACTTCTGCGGATACAGTAGGACAATATATTCGGTCATTGTGGCGGCGTATCATATTCGCAGTAAACTGATTGAGCCCGCGTTGTTCCGTAAGACACAAGTTAACTCTATAACACCTGATGAAAACAACTATCTCGAGTAAACATAACTCGCTAGGTGGCGCCACTACATGTCGCTCTCACTTCAATCTCGTTTCAGTTACCAATAAACCAATCCCACAGGTTAATCTATCAGAGAAGAATAAACACGCTGATGTAATCGAAGCCTGCCAATATATTTATAAATTATATGGCATTGCAATTACTATCTCAGTACACAAAATGTTATGTAACAGCGTCGATTCGTGTTTCGCTGTCGCTGTTCCGTTTGCTATAAATCCTTGTCATATTAGTGCAAGCTGTGTGTATAGTTATTTAGGTCCCATACTCTGACACGCGGTGCACGTTACAGGAATACATTTGTTTATAGAAATATAAATATTTCTATACAAATTCTATATAAATTCTATAAAGATTCTAAACATTTCTTTACTATTCTATAAAAATCTGTATAACTATACAGCGCATAGTTGAATTGTGCATATAAAACTACATAATGTTACATATTCCACAAACTTAGTTTACGTCTAACTTTCTATAAATTTATATATAATTTCATAGAATGACACAGAACATTGTAGAATAGTGCATAGGACGCTATATAATACAACAAGTTTAATATTCTATAAAACAAGTATGTAGAGTATTTTCTGAATTGTACATAATTGTCTACGCAAAAATCCTATAGAATACTCCATAACAATTCTACAGAATTTGCAAGGGTTATTCTGTGTGAATATTCCACATTTTTAACTGTATTTTAATACTGGGCTGACTGGTTTCAGGTCGGGACAGAGGACAATGCTGCGTTCAAGAAACTCACCGACGGTCTTAATAATGTCACACACGAAGGTTAGTTCAAAATAATTATTACCTTCATTTTCATCCATGTCTTTGTGCGAGCATATTGCGATCTTTTTGTGATAGCCACGGCCTTCGGTCATCAAAATGTGCCAAGACGTTTCCGCGTGGTTTCCTGGTCATGTAGCGAGCCCCAGTATTAGTAGCCTCGATTTTCCATGCTCCGTGCTGTGGCACCACCGTTTGTCGAACACATTATCGCCTGTATCCAAACGGTAGTCTTCATTGTGACGGAAATTATGTATGAACCCAGATTATGTAGGCAACGCCTACACAACACGGAGTGGACAATAGTGAAACCACGTGTTCGGAACCATACTCTATTATCGAAGAGTTCATGAAGGCGAGCGAGAGCCGGAAAAACGATGCTACAGTCTTAGAGCAGGGAGCGCCTATTGTATTGTAAACGTGGTGATGACTGGCTCACGGCATCGCCTTGTCTCAAGTCAATTATTAAAATGGCGTCACTGTGGACGAATATAAGACGTTGAATTAACATATTAAAAGATATGACGTGCGTGCCACGTGTAATTCCATATGCTTAGTGTTACCAGTGACGGAAGCGTTATCCCCTAATGTCGAACGTATTTAACACGGTGACGCCAATGGGCGCCTTCGCAACGACAGTGGCGCCACACAGTGAGCCGGTAACCAACCAAAGAATGATTGGCCTGATTGTTTGCATACACAATTGAAACATGTTCACCGAAACAGTATTTCATACTATTACACATGTATTACTGAACACAATGTCTTGGTTATTATTTATCGATTTTTTTCTTCACGCCGAACTTTCTACGAGGATCGAAACTTCGTTAGAAACGAAACATGTTTCTCACGTCTCATCCAAGTTTCATCCCAATAATGTTTAAGCTTGATATATTGACAAAGAAGTGTCGGACCAACCCAATGGTTAATAAATGGCCTTCGCATAACCGAACCATAGTTCCTGTTGGCAGATAATTTGTTTGCACGGATATACATTTTGACTTTCACACGTGTTATATCATTTTTAGGAGAAAATGTGACATTGCCACTGTTTAGTCTACGCTCGCTGATGCCGACCAACCTGTCTGACTACTTCAACTACGACGGCAGTCTCACCACGCCTCCCTGTTCAGAGGTCGTCGTCTGGAACATCTTTCACGAAACGGTGAAGATCTCAGAGAGTCAGGTAATTATGAGAGGAATTAACAGGATGTGTCCAATAAGCGACAATCCACTTGGCTGATTTAAAAGTTTGAATCCTCGTACGACGTACAACTTTCTCTTTGTCAGTTTCCTTTCTGAGCTATCTCAGAATGGTTTAGAAAGCTACCAGACAAGCTGTCTCTTTTTTACATCTCTCTTTCAGTGTCTTGTCCCACATTAAAGTCTCTGTTTCAAAATGTTTGTCAGGTTATTGCAAATACTATTCCCTTTGCTAATATGCATTGGTCATATTATACTTTGTATTCTATATACAAGACACGGTTATTTTTAATAACTATGGATTATACAGTACTGACATCTTGTCAATAGGCTGGCAAATATGTGATTAAAACATAATTATGAAATAATCTGACCGACCACACAATGTTATGACAATATGGAAAGTCCATTTTCCTAAGGGTGCGATCCTAGAAGTCATCCGCCATGATTGCCTATGTTGAAGTATCGTATTCCCAATACGTCAGCATGTGCCTAGCAGGTAGAACGAACTTGCTATTTGTACCTCGTTACAGCGTATGTTATGTTCTCACAGTTGGCGCAGTTCCGGGCTCTCGTGAACTACAAGGCAGCCGAAGTGGCCCATGGCGGAGGCAACAGATTGCTGGCTGGTAACTTCCGACCTGTGAAGAAATTAAACGGCCGAACCGTCTACGCAAGCGTTAAACACGGTGAGAATACACACACACACACACACACACACACACACACACACACACACACACACACACACACACACACACACACACACACACACACACACACACACACACACACACACACACACACACACACACACACACACACACACACACACACACACACACACACACACACACACACACACACACACACACACACACACACACACACACACACACACACACACACACACACACACACACACACACACACACACACACACACACACACAAACACACACACACACACACACACACACACACACACACACACACACACACACACACACACACACACACACACACACACACACACACACACACACACACACACACACACACACACACACACACACACACACACACACATGGTGAGAATACACACACACATACATTCCTATTGCATGATACTCATCGTACACTACGGATATCAAAAGCAACATACGTCTCTACACACACACATCGATCGACAGTTGACATATAAACATGCTCTGGGCGACGTAATAAAGGGGTAAGGGTTTTATCAAGCGCTGCATAACTTTTTGCAAGCCATTGCAAAATCAGAGCAAAGGAAATCAGTCATACTGTCTTTCTTTTAATAAAATATATACATTTCCAAAACAGCTGCTATGATGAAATGCAATTTGTCTTTAAACATAATTGGTATGTTTATGCTATATGCCACAAGTGATTATAAATGAGCCATTAGCATCTTAGCCACATCGGTTTCGCTTCTCCAGTACTTAGGTCATTGCAACATGAAGAAAACGACAAATGTCATATTTTAATATCCTCCGCTTTGACATGTTTGCCGAAATAGTTTGGGTGACCGAAAGTAGACGCGAACATTGCCTAGTTCTAAAGGGGACTATAGTTAGGCTATTATTGGAAACCGCTATGACGGGACAAGAGGTAATAAGCAATCGCCCGATTTAACGGTTTAACGTTTGCACAAGTTTTGCTTAATAATGTGCTGTAATATGCACGGATAATAGAGCCAAGACATATGAAGATCACAACAGCTTCATGCGCTAGTTGCCATAATCAAAGTGACATATTTTCTTTGTTGTAGGTTATAAACCAAGTGAAGGTAAGGCGGCATCATAGTTATATATCTTTAATTAATAATTTGGTGATCCAGGACTTGCTATTGGAGGCGCTTATTTTTGAGATTTTATTGTAATTAACGTATTTATGAAAAGTGTATCAAACAATCCACCAAAACTATATACTAATTTCATTAAAAAATTTAATGATCCGATGTAGTTTGCTTGTCTAATTGATACCGATCACATATCACGCAATCACGGGTTTCTTATGAAATGAAGTAAAGAAACTGATGCCTATGATCAAACATTTCTTGTTGAACGAATACACTGTTTACCACTTTATCCACTAATCTGGTGATTCATGTGGCACATTGAAAGTTTAATTTTTTTACAGACGGGAAGCACCATTGGCATTACGCTCACAATGGTAAGTTATATTACTTGTTACAACTTCAGTGGAAATATATATCGCACAGTGCCCTTCGATCCCAATTGTCGCACCAACCAATGCATCTGTCTGTCAGAATTTCTGTCGCCGACATCCGGGTATCTTATTGGTGGCCGTTAACCAACCAGTCGCGGCTGATCAAACAAATGATGCTAATCAAATGGGATCCTCGTTTCGAATAGATCATTCACATGTGAGAGTGTAGCTCGAGTATATAAGCTAATCAAGTCATGGTTTATTTTATGAAAAAGTTACAAATTCTCTTGAATTGGCATCGGTTGCATAAAAAGTAGGTGTGACCTAAAATACATTTCCGGGGTGTCAACCAGTATATAAATGATGGAAACGATTCATAATGTTACGCATTTTCTTTTCTGTATTTTCACTTATGTGCAGAAAGGGAAATCACAGCTAGTATCTCGACATCGTACTTTATTATAAGTGGCTTTTTCGTAAACAACGTGAATAAAGTTCTTTACTCACGGAACCATGGTCTACTTCTGTATATGACTAACAAATTTGCAGGCGCTGCTAAGTGGTTTAAACTGAACGGTAACGAGGCTTGCCTTCAACATCATCAGTCGCCCATCAACATCGATGTGTCAAAGGCAAAACACGACGGGTCGCTTGGAGCTTTCACCATGGACGGGTACGACAAGAAGCAGGGCAGCTTAGTCATGGAGAACAATGGCCACTCGGGTAAGTTAGCCGTCAACTTTCTTTTTCTCCGTAGTTGTTGTTTCATCGACCATTGGGTCCCGCTTGAATAAGTACGTCATGAACGTAGTTGTTGTTTCAAAGCATCGATCGTTGGGTCCCGTTTGAATAAGAATGTCTTGAACGTAGTTGTTGTTTCAAAGCAACGATCGTTGTGTCCCGCTTTAATAAGTATGTCATGAACGTAGTTGTTGTTTCAAGGCATCGATCGTTGGGTCCCGCTTGAATAAGTACGTCATGAACGTAGTTGTTGTTTCAATGCATCGATCGTTGGGTCCCACTTGAATAAGTACGTCGTGAACGTAGTTGTTGTTTCAAAGCATCGATCGTTGGGTCCCGTTTGAATAAGTACGTCGTGAACGTAGTTGTTGTTTTTCAAGGCACCGATCGTTTGTGAAAGATAATGTACAACGATTTCCATTGGTTAAGTGATATTGAGGTAGCGTAATATTGAAATGCAAAAATTCTCTGAATGTTTCGATCTCGGTCTCAAGGTACATATACATTAACAGTGTTATATGTTATGTATTACTGTAGTATATTTACCGTCAGAAATGGTACCTAACGGGAGTTTGAATAATCTCGCGAAAACTTAATATATAATAATCACATATGTTTGCTACACCAACTTGCCAAAATAGGCATGCGTTTAATGTTACGACTGACACCAATAAGAAGCCCCTAGTCGAAAACCCCCGATCGAAAGCCGTATTGCAAAGAGAAAGCTAGGAATTGCCGTCACTGCTACGACAGACCTGTCAGTACGATGCTGGTGTGTCCCGTTGACACACTGCTCACACACGTTGTCTCTGTGACCGAAGCCCAAGTCTATACGCTAGACGCCCACTGGACAGTGTCGGGCGGCAGCCTGACGGACACGTATCGACTGCTTCAATTCCACTTCCACTGGGGCAGCGACAGCAAAACCGGCTCCGAGCACACGATCGACTCAAAGCAGTATCCGCTAGAGGTCTGTTAGCAGTCACACCTACATAATCCTGTAGGGGGTGAAACTGTTTTCACTCGCAGTTGTGCTTCTGAGAATTCCACTGTCAAGCGGGGTAGCCGATAACTATACTGTTGTCGAATTTTTAAAAAAACGTACACATTTACTAATATTATAAATGGCCTATGGGGCCTACATATATATACAACATTCTGCAGTGTCATATGCCAACTTGACAATTCATATTTGTTTATTGTGTACGGGTTGAAGATTGTATGTAAAACATCTTCACCAATCGAATGTGGTGTTATCTATTAATTTACGCACACGTACTATTTCTGTCATAGTTGCATGTACGTCTCCGAACACACGCTCATGAAACCCACTTCACTGTTATTATGATATCCTACTTGTGATATGTTTGTAATTTATATCCAATGTTAGACTACTATGTAAATATTATCAGTTTTCATTCGGCTATTCACATAATATTTATTTTATGCAGATGCACATGGTTCACATGTCTACAAAGTACAACGACCTCGACAACAGCGTGCTGGAGGAGAAGTACAGTCTGACGGTGTTGGGAATCATGTTTGAGGTAAAGACTAGAAACATGTATTAAAATTATATAATGTTATTACACATAATAATAATGTTATTATACGGCTAGTCGTGATGATACCTACTCGACTTTCACAAACGTATGCTTGACATACGATTCTCAGAACGAGGCAGCTGAGTGTTATCTGGATGGATATATCACCTGATTGGTGTAGAGCATTTCATCGTAACATATTCCTCCAGATAACACAAGGTTATCTCGTTCTGAGAATCCACCTGACGTAAAATTGGTTACTCTCCACGTCTGAGAGCCCGCCCAGTTCCATGTTTGCAAATATATGAAGCGACCATTATGTTGAAATGTTAATTTCGCTCGCCTGTTACCAGCCAGAAAATATCACTCGTGCCTCCAACACTCCGTGATCCTATCTGGCTGGCAACAATTTCGTGACATCAATAAACAGTGTATTATTCTGTAACTGTACAATATCTGCAATATTTAAAGTTCTAGTTTTAAAATTAACAAGACCAAGCATAAATTCCTGGATAAAGTTATTTTGCCTTTAAACGGAACAAAGTGCACTGTAAATGTAAAACCGATACAGAATTAAACAATTTGCAATGATCGGTGTTATTTGTAATTTAAATATGATTCCCAAGAACGCACATTTCTTGGTGGTTAGACTATTATGGTGTACACTGTTGCAGGTGGGGAGTGCTGACAATGCTGCATTCCAGGAACTTACGGATCAGCTTCGCACAGTTACGTATAAGGGTAAGTGCTAAACACGCAGGAGTTCACTCAATACGTTGTCATTATACCATCAATATTATTTTGCATCACTTGTGGAATGTGATCTTGACTCTTGCCCAAGGTCAATGGTGTAGGCGTCAATCAGCACAACCCGAGAAAGGTATATTTTATCATATGTTTCAAACTTGTTTGGAGGATCAGGTAAAAATAATTCTCAAGAATGGCTTACTGGAAATGTGTTGAGTGTTCTCCCATTTCCGGGTTAAAACATTATAACATATAGTTTCTTTAACAGGTTTTGTACAATGTGTTTGTGTACATGGATGTTTTTTATGACTAAGATAATATCATGAACATGTCAGGTATGTGGTCAAATCTTAGTGCCTCAGATCAGTCGTTTCGACAACTGTAACCATAACATATTATATTGTAATATCGGGAAAGGCGACACGTTGGTATTTTGTGTTTACTATGTTGTTAAATTAGATATGCATATATTGTTGGTTTTATATAATATGACGGGGACTGTATGACAGTCAGCACGGAACATTGTTATATCTATGTTTATGTAAGCTATCCCGGAAAATGCTCAAAGTGTTTCATTAGCAATACATTATTGCTTACATGTGGGGAAATGAACTGTCGCCAAGCCTCAGTGCTGGCTACGACGCTATTGCGCGTCATACAGCAAAATATAAAACCTTTATTGAAATTATAGACTAAGCTATGTTTATATTGTGGTAGCGCCTCGCACAGAAATTATTGTGTTACTGGTCGTCACAGCAATGGATGCTTAATGTATGATTGTATACACATGAAGCTTTTTTGTTCCAGGAAAGAATGTCACCCTGTCGACGTGTGCAATCCGCAGCCTGATGCCGAGCAAACTGGCCGACTATTACACCTACGAAGGCAGTCTGACCACACCGCCCTGTTCCGAGGTCGTCATCTGGAACATCTTCCGGGAGACGGTGAAGATCTCCGAGAGACAGGTAAGGATGACAACATTACTCTCGGTTGGCTGACGTTCGTTCTTGCTTTGCCTATGCCAGTGGATACAAACATCGCATGAAACTACCACGACGTGTTTTTGTGCTCCAGCTAAATTATGTATTGTTGATCAACATATATTAATTATTGTATCATTTTATATTTTAATAACAAGTTGTTATCAACCTGGAACGCCAGCTAATGAGTATTGTTCCTTTTATTACGACTGCCATCCCAATCGCTGGCGAATTTCTATACTAAATTAGTATAAACGTCCGCTTCTTGTTCCAGCTCAAAGCGTTCAGGAGCCTGAAGAGCTTTTCACAGGTGGATGAAGAGACGGGAGGAAATGAACTGGTTGAGGGTTTCATGTATGGCAATTTTCGTCCTGTGCAACCACTCAATGGAAGGGTGGTACGGAAGAACTTCGTCGATGAGAAGAAACAGAAACAGAACTCTAACGACGCAAACGTTGTCGGAGCTTGTCTGGCAGTTTTGTTAGCGTCGTTCATGGGATCGACTGCGCATTTGTTGTGATGGAACGAGTGGGTCTTTGTTTCTGTTGATTCTATTCTGGCATTTCGGAGGCAAATCAATTGTTTAGCAATGCCATGAAAGGACAGCAAAACACAGCTTAATAAAATTACATTTCTACGTTGAACATCGTTGAAATACATCCAATATTCGATCATTGTATACGATGCAATGTGTGATGGAAAATGTATTTGTTAATATTAGTTAAAGCAAATGGCAATGTTATTACTACAGGAATGCTGCGTTTGCCTTAAATTTGGGTAATTGTGTTGGGAGTTTTACCTAAAACTAAGAATGTTCATCAAAACTGGAAAAGTATGGTCAGTTCTTGGTAAAACTAACAGTTTAATTTAATTTATAGCGTTTAGGTCTGCATTTTACGTCGGTGTTTATATGTTACGAGAATCTGAGTGTGTGAATTTACCTACACAATATGTGTAATTGAAGAAAAACGTTTATGGCGAGAACCATCTAGCCGCTTCCTTGTAAATTTGCAAATAATGTTAGAACTAAGCAAATGGTGAATCAAAGAAAATGTATTCTACGTATTTCGTAGGTGTAAACATATCTGCAAAGAAAAGCGGGTAACATACTCGTATACTCAATTACTTCGTTTCTTAGCGGACGCACCTGTATTGTTTTTATCCGTCGCCATTTTGATTTGCCGTTGTCATTCGGGGTGAACGCATGCACAACAAGATGTGAAATTAAACAGAAACCAGATAAATAACATGTGTCTAGAACGGCCTCAAGTGCAACAAATGTATCGATTTTATAATAACCAGTTTGCTTTGAGTAAGCGGTATTTCCGGTTCCCGTGTTGACAATTTTGATTTAGTTTTGTACTGACTTGTTTGGTTGGCTGTTTTGGAAGCAGGTACATAAATTAGCCGATGGCAGGGCATCTTGTGGTGTAAATAACGCGGCGTGTTCTTCTTAAACTTTGTAAATTTTACAAATACTGCACAGTGTGAGATAATGTTGTTATATGTACGTAATATGTTAGGTCAACTTCACAGCGATATTGTTTTGTATATTGTTTTTTTATTGTGAGATATTGTTACTAACTTAACTTATTAGTCTTATTGAATATATTATGTTTGTGATTTAGTTAGCAACTACAGTAAGTTCACACACAGAAAATTAAGGTTCAAAACGCACATTTGTAATCAGTGAAATGATTTCACCTGTTGATTTTGGTTAAAGTATATATCTCCACAATTTCTATTTATGCAATGTGGATGAGATTGTTACAAGAATAGATTAACTACATTTGTATTTTAATAATATATTTTAGTAACATATCATTATGAATAGTGCTACATGAACCCTGCGAGTAATCGGTTGAAAATTGCCACAAATAAACTGTTAAACTATAATGACTTGTGTGATTATTATTAAATGTCAAACAGGTTGGAAATATTTCCAACATCTTTATAGGGCCTGATATGTGACGTATACAACTTGGTCAACTTATCATCTGCTATGAAAACACAGGGGTGAGACTGATCTTAACCTCGGGATATTGTTTCCTGCCACAAGTTGGTCAATGAAGGAGATTTGCCTCCAAATGAAAGACATTTTCCTCACTTATGACATACCGCTGTGACAGTAGCTTCGGTGGTCTCTGTAGGTCAGAGTTCAGAGTTCATGCCGAATCTCAGCGAAAGGTTTCCCAGTCGGAGCCCAACTTGTAAACGTTGCCCACATAGTGCAAAAGGCCACAGCTCACTATTTCCCACTAAAAACAATGGTAAACGTCAGTCAGGCAATTCATTACTGTGACCAAAATTATTATTCAGTCTAATTAAAACTGTAAACTTCACTTGCAGTGGACTTTCTGCAAAATCCTAAACGGTTGTTATCGAGAAAGTCTACATGGACAATGATCCAGATCATGTGTCGCCTAAACAAACTAAATTCTCTTTTCGTACATTGGGGATGCTTCCATCACAGATACATGCATATTTAGCCAGAGCTTTATTCTTTAAACCAGTTTAACAAGATTTAACAAGATTTGCCATCCAAGCCAAAGGCCCAGATGGCAAGTGGACAAGGAAGCCATTGGCTTATCGAGAGTCCAACAATGTTCATCTACTTATAGCCCGCCCTCCTGAGATATGTGTCAACCTTGTTTTTAAACATATTCACGCTGCTAGCAGTTACACAATCTGTTGACAATTTGTTCCATTCATTTATTGTCCTCTGTGAGAACGAGTGCTTCCTGATGTCCAATCTACATTGATCCTTTACTAATTTTACCTCATGTCCTCTAGTTCTGCTATCCTTCTTGAGTGAGAAAAACATATTTCTATCAATATTTTCATACCCATTCAATATCTTAAAAACTTCAATCTGATCTCCTCTTAACCTCCTTGTCTCTAGAGTTGTTAAACCACATTCTTTCAGGCGTTCTTCATAACTAAGGTCTCTCAGTTCTGGAATCATTTTAGTTGCTCTCCTTTGTATGCGTTCAAGCGTATCTATATCCTTCTTACGATATGGTCTCCATGCTTGTATACAGTATTCTAAATGAGGTCTAACTATTGCTTTATAAAGAGGTATAATTAACTTTTTTCCCTTGTATGTTATGTTTCTTCTAATCAATCCAAGAATTTGATTACCCTTTGAAGCTGCAATACCACACTGCTCTGAAACTTTCATATCAGCGCTTATTGTAACTCCTAAGTCCTTTTCTTTTACAGTAGTACCCAGAACAGTATCTCCCATTCTATAGTTTACATTCAAGTTCCTATGTCCTGTATGTAGGCATTTACATTTCCCAAAATTGAACAACATCTGCCATTTCTCAGACCATTTCACTAATCTGTCTAGATCGTTTTGTAAATGTTGTTTATCACCATCAGTATTAACCTTTCTAAACAGTTTTGTGTCATCCGCAAATTTCAGTACGTTACTTGTTATACTGTCATCCAAGTCATTTATATAAATTAAGAATAATATAGGTTCTAATACTGATCCTTGAGGTACCCCACTCAAAACCGATTTCCAATTTGAAACTTCTCCATCTACTACAACTCGTTGTCTTCTGTCAGTCAGCCATTGTTCTATCCAGTCAGTTATGCTATCCCCGATACCATGGGCTTTTAATTTAAGTAGTAATCTTTGATGTGGCACTTTGTCAAAAGCTTTCTGAAAATCTAAGTAGATAATATCTACTGGCGATCCAGTAGATATTGGCAGCAGTCGTGTCGTAGTCCGCCAATATACCCTCCGCCTTTTTCATTATTTTTTTTCAGGGTACATAAAAGCGTCAAAAAGCGGACCGTCTCAAAATCACTGGCACTGTATTCGTAAAATAGTGATCTTACACCACAACATTCTAGCGCGCTAAAACACATCGGCGGTAAAGCATGTGTACACGCATTGTAGTGACGTCGTAGCTTCTTGCGTATACGTCGCTAGTCTCGCTTATCCAGGATCCGCGCTGTGGCGCCACCGTTTGTCGCAGACATCTTCGGCTGGATGCAGAGTGGGGTTTTCATTTTGACAGACATAATGTATAAGCCCAGATTCTGGGAGCACGCATACTGAGCTAATTACAATGTAACACGGGCAATAACACTGTGGCGCCACTCGGCACATCAGTGGTGGGGAGTTCTTTTGCTGTCCCTTTGCTGAACAATTGTGCCAACACCCGCGCACACATGAAACATGTAACATATCACTCGTGCCACAACGTACAGTTGACGTGCGGATTATGCGTATCTTTATTTCAACAATGGCAACTGTTTATTTTAAATTTGTTGCGAGAGCCACGCCAGCGAAGCTGGCGAAAGGAACATGTCACGACGAGCATGTGAAACAAAATGGAAGATGACTAACCAAAGAATGATCAAACTCCCCAACAGTGGCACCATTCAGCAAATCACCACTGCCACAACTCAATTAGAAATGCAGGGGAATAAGGGATTGAATAATTAGACAACGTCATCGCCATAACGGTGTGCTTTAGTAGCATAACATAGTTTAAAAAAAACGAACGTCATTGAGTTTCTAGACCACATGTTCAACACAAAAACTATCGTAATTGCATGCAACTGAAACTGAGACATTGCTTTATAAAGAATAGGTGTCTACCAAATGAAGTAAGCTACATTTCTGACTGTAAATATACTACAACAATACCGATTAACATTGTTAATGTGGATGTACTTTGAGATGGTAAAGCAACATGGGCGGATCTGACTGGAGTGTCCATCAGGTGCGCGGTTTATTATACATATACCGCGAGGTGGCGCCCTCCTGCTCTTGTTCCTCAGATGAGGACATATGTAGCATGCAAACTAGGGGCTTTGCCACTTGTGCTGCCGTTTGTTCCCCAATCGTTCTGATTTGCTCCCATATCCTGCGTTATCCCTACAGTACTATGCGCAAATATAATCTTGTTGTCAGTGCATTTTAATAGTGAATTTCAACTGCGATAGTCAGGCTTGCAAACAAATGCGAGAAACAATCGCATTAAGCGATAGCCCATAAGTAGTAAGTAGGATCTTTATGAACATCACTGAGGAGGAGAAGGAGCAAGAGCAATGTCTATCTTCCCCGTGTTAAACTAAATTAATTATTCATAAGATATGAGATGGTCCCCGAACTTCTAGCCAATCCCTTACCGTTATTCGAATTCGAATCCCGAGTTCCCTCGCGGAGGCCGGCACTTCGTGAATGTAAGGGATCGTCTCGAAATAAAAACAATTAATGACCTTATTAACGGGTTATTAAAGAACGAGTGTAAGGGGTCATCTCAACGATATAAAATGAACAAACGCAGTAGACAGTGTTCACACGTGTTTTATTGAGTAAAAACAACATTGAGCAGGATATGAGAGGATAGTAGAGCGTAATGATACGATATGATGACGTGACTTGCGGGTGTTTACCACCCTCCAGAGGTCTCGAGTTTAAGAGTGTTTACCATCGCTCCAGGGACTCGATCGATGAGAGATATTACATCAATGACGACGACGATGACGCGACTTGCGGGTGTTTACCACCCTCCAGAGGTCTCGAGTTTAGGGGTGTTTACCACCGCTCCAGGGACTCGATCGATGAGTGATATTACAATCTACTTTCTCTGTATCATTGGTTTAACCCAATCGAACACGCGGCGATCATTAGCGACTAAATCGGTGCCGAATATATTGACAAAAGTCCTCATCGGAACAGCGATACAACGTAGCAATATATAAGCCACGCAATAATGTCAACAAACGTTAGACAGAGGACTCTGAAGCCTCTTGAAATTAGGAGTCCAGTCAGTGCAATGATTGTTCATGAAGATGCGGAATACCGCATGCCGCGGTAATAGCCCGTACAATCAAAAGTAATTGCCGTGTCCGAAGGCATCCACGTACAGAGCTATACAATGTTCGCCCGGTTCATCGCCGTCGTCGTTGTTGCACACGAAGGCAACCGGGTGAGCGTCGATCGTTGTAGGCAGTCCGTCTTTGTGTTCGACACTACGAAAGACCGACTTAGTTCGTAGAGTTTTTGCTAGGAGTCTGGCGATCTGCTGGGTGTCCATCCTAGTAGTCGTAGATGACGTTCCTGTTCTTGTCGATTTCCAGCACGGATACGAACTCGGCGTACACGACGACGTTCACGGTCTCCGGTAGCGGGTTGTCGAAATGCATCTCGACACGCAGGTTTCCTTTTTGCACCAGATGGAAGCACCCTCCGTCACACGCGTTGGGGATGCGCTAGTCTTCATTAGCAAGATGTCCGAACGCGTGAAAAGACACATCTTATGTCTGCAAATGCTGAGTAGACACACATATATAAAACTATGCAAGACTATTATTGCGAACGCCTTCCGACTTCCTCTGCTGTCTCGCCGAGTGCGCCTACAACATCATAATAGGGAACGTTCCGTTGTCTGCGGTGCACAAGAGGAACCTGCAGAGGTACAGGACGTACCTGCGTAAATTGTCGAAGAAGAAGACGTCGGTCAAGAAAAAGAAAGAGATACTACAGACCGGCGGCTTCCTGTCCGCCTTACTAGCACCGTTGGCGTGTTCGGTGATCGTTCCCTTACTCAAACAAGTGCTCGGCGGATAGATGGACCACACGCGTAAAATGGCCTTGGTAGACCCAACGTTGCTAGAAACTCTTCGATCGCCGCCGCCGCCGAAAAACACCGTCGGTAAAGTCATGCAAGGACTCGATGCTGAGATGACCTCCATCGTCGATCGAAAAGACCTCAACGGTGTGGACAAGGTCCCGTTGTACAATCAGATCGTGCAGCGGTACAACGATCTGGCGGATAGACGCGTCAAAGCACCGACTCGCGTGGTCGAACGTGGATGAACCGATTCCTACAGAAGCGACTGCATCAGTAGATGCTCCGAAAGACGTCGACGACCTCGTCGCCACCGTTCTCAAGACTATGCAGGTCAAAACCAGACGGTTGATGGAGCGTCTCAAAAAAGACGTAGCGTGGTCCGATCGAGGTGAGTAGATGCACGACGGCGTGCCGGTACCCGGAAGCAACGTGACAGATCTCGTGAACAATCTGTTGAGACAGAGGAGAAATCCTGTAGGATGGCAATTGTTTGCACAGCAGCTACGGCGCATCAGCCTACCCATGGAGTTAATCGGCAACGTCGATAGGCGACACTACCTACGCCAGACGACGGCTACCGCTACTCCACTCAAGCAATCGAGGATACCTCGTTGGACCCCTCTCGGTCATCGAAGAGTGGAACCGCCGAAAAGGTCATCGCAACGTCGTAGATTTTCTCTGTCATTGAGTGGTTGGGAGTTGTATTAAAAGAGACATGATTCGAGTGAAAGGTACAGTTCGTTATGACATATGCACGGGACAGGTCGTCGCGTTAATTTGCGCTACCCATTTGCGTTATGATTCTAGTCGACTGTCGCTCTACGGTCATCGCCGTTGCCGTGACGGTATGTATTCTTATGTACGTCTGCGTAGTCGCCACTCGTCGTCAGACATCGGAGTCACCAACGTCACGAGGGGCGTCTTTCGTTAGATGTCGTTGACGCGACCACTCACCGACAAGGAACTCTATTATCAGATAGTCGTCTACGACAGATACTTCCACCCTCGTGAGCATGGTGTCGTCACTCGTCAATCATCTCATAAACATCTACGTCGTTGCCAAAAAAGTGGGAAGTTACGGCGGAGTCGACGCGGGCGCCCAAAAAAGTCGTTCAGTGATGGTTGTCAGAACAGGACGCTTACATCCTACACAAACCTTTTAGAACTCGATTCAAGAGACGCTGCGTCGTCGTGGGAGGTCGAAACCAGCACTAGCAGGCCATCTCGTCGACTTGGGGAAACTGAAAAGAGACAACGACGGCATCACGTTTCTTCTGACGGTGATCGATGTCTTCTCCAAGCAGACCTGGTGCGTTCCGCTCAAGAACAAGTCGGCATCTTCGTTGGTAGCGGCACTAGAAAGGCTGTTCGCCGACCACCGACCAACGACGTTGCAGACCGATAAAGGACTTGAGTTTCTGAACCGATCCGTGCAGAGTCTGTTGAAGAAGCACGGCATCCATCAATTTTCCACTCACAACGAGGAGACCAAGGCGAACATCGTCGAAAGGTTCAATCGAACGTTGAAGACGCGCATGTGGCGATCCATGACGAAACATCAGACGACGCGCTACATCGACGCACTGCAGGAATTTGTGCGATCGTACAACGACACCCACCACCTCAGCATAGGAATGGCTCCGTCGCAGGTGAATGCCGTCAATCAGGAGGAAGTGTGGCAACGCTTGTACGGTCACAACGGCAAAGGCGTGCCCAAATTCCTGAAGGACGATCGCGTGTGCATCAATAAGGCTAAGCGACAGTTCAAAAAGGTTACATGGCCAATTGGAGCGAAGAAGTGTTCAGCATCCACGAGGTTCATCCCTCCGATCCGCCTGTGTACCGCTTGTTCGACGATCTCGGCGAGGTGCTGGACGGAACCTTCTACGAACCGGAGCTACAGAAAGTATCGGTACCGACCGATCAATTGTACCGCGTGGAATCGGTGCTGTAGCGACGCAAAGTGGGCAAACGAACGGTGGCTCTGGTGAAATGGTACGGGTACCCTTCAAAGTTCAACAGCTGGATCCACGGCCCTCATGCGATATAAAGAGTAGTCTCGCGTCTGTCGTCGCTTCATTCCAATGACGACCGATGAGACGACAGAGGAGTCCACTGTCGTAGACGAAGATTTCACGGATGCTCAGAGCGATCATTGGCAACTCTTCGGTAGCGCGTTTCCCAAAGAGGAAATCGTCTTTCTGTGTCAGGTCATCGTCTTGTACACGATCGTCGTGACCAGCATCTACAACTTGACAACCGGTCACGACAATTCTACTCTGTGGACGAGTTTGTTGAGTAGTTCGTTGGGTTACCGCTGCCCAATCCGACGTTGAAACGTCATGACGGCTGATTTCTATCTGACGTTACCTAGCAACGCTTCCATGCGCATACATCCAGACAACACGTTGACTCGATACGAGACGGTCTTACCTCATCGCATAAGTCTGTCTGGCGAGTGGGAATGGGGTTGGTGGAGATACAGTACCCGCACAGCTGGTACAACGTCCATCTCGCACGTTGATAGCGATATGCGTTTTCGAGCTACGATAGCGACCGGACATTATGATAAACCTTCTACGCTCGTTCGAGCCATCAACCACACGATAAAGCGAAATTTGCCTACAACGATGTCACTCAAAAAGCGACCGTGCACATGACTGCGAATACCAAATTAACAATGCAGGATTCGATGGCAATCATGATTGGTTTCGCTTCTTCGTCAGTCGTCAGTTCGGACAGTCGTTCAAGAATCACGTTGACGAACATGTCACGGGGGCTCGATGCGTTCTACGTGTACACAGACGTCGTGGAGTCGCGTGTCGTCGGCGACGGTCTCGTGCCGCTGTTGAGGATCGTTCCGATACAAGGCAGCACGGACAGACGGTATCGAAACATTTCGATCACGTTTAGTACTTGGCCTTGTTGGTCAAGGAATTTGGATCGATCGAGATCGCTATAAGAGACGGCACCGGAAATGCCGTGCAATTCGAAAGTGGTAAAGCGACGGTGACGCTTCATTTTCGACGTCGCAGGACCGGTCTGTTTTAAACGGTATGAATTACAACTATTATTACGTTCGACAGGCGGGAGGTGTTCTGCTCTACTTCGTTGGCGCGCGAGTCCAGCGAGGACACGGGCTGGGTAGTCTGTTCAGAGGTCTGATACGGATCGCTATGCCACTCATCAAGCGAGGAGCCATGGCTTTGGGAAAGCGTGCGTTGAACACTGGCGTGCGCATCGCCGGTGACGTCATGTCCGGACAGAACATAAAAACGGCAGCCAAAAGACGTGTCACGGACGCCGGTAAAGATATGTTGAGAGGACTGTTGGCAACACCCGGTGTGCGACCGCGGAAGGTTATAAAACGCACGACGACATCGCGACAAGTCAGTGCCGGATCGAGACGTAAAAAAGGCGCGCAACCTCGACATGTTCGACGATGGCTATCGTTAGTAAACAATCGTGCGAGGGGGTCAAGAGCGAACTCGGTCTCTTCGCCTTGCCACCGACTCAGATTAGCATCGTCCACAGCCATTTCTAGGAACATCAGCCGATTGCCTCTCTCGATTCGGGTGGACCGAACGAATTCCTACTTCGTGGATCGGGTGATGATTATCTGGATATGGCTAATCATTTCCTGATGGTACGAGCTAAAGTGGTCAACGGCGACGGAAGCAATGTCCGGTAAACAACTGGCTGCATTCGCTGTTCAGTCAGGTCGACGTATACCTGAACGACACGCTCGTGACCCCTTCGACCAATACCTATGCCTATCGTGCCTATATAGAAACGCTGCTGAGTTACGGCAACGAGGCCAAGGAGACGCAGCTGTCGAGTCAACAGTGGTACAAGGACATGTGCACTCACATGGATGCCGTCGAGATCGCCGCTGGAAACACTGCAAATCTAGGGTTCGTGACTCGACGAACTCACGTCACCCAGAGTCACGTGGTCGAGATGGTTGGCCGACTACACGTGGACCTGTTCCTGCAAGATCGTTTCCTGATCAACGGTGTCGATGTCAAGATAAGACTGGTGCGAAACAAGGACGCGTTCGCCCTCATGGCTGGTGGTCTGAATCCTCAATACAGGATCTGTATTGTCGACAGCACCCTGTTCGCGAAGAAAGATACCCAGAACCCGACCGTACAGATGGCGCACATCAAGGCTCTGGAGGAAAGCACGGTCAATTATCCGATGCGTTCCGTCGACTGCAAGCTCTATTCCATACCCGCAGGAGCCAACTCGCACACGTACGAGATCCTGTTCCTCGGTACCCTGCCGAAACGCCTGGTGTTGAGCTGCATCGACAACAACGTGTACAACGGTTTGTAGGTTAAGAATCCGTTCCACGCCAAAAACAACGACATCAACTTCTTCGCCGTGTACGTCGACGGACGACAGGTACCCGCCAAACCTCTCTAACCGGATTTCGGCAACAACCTCTTCGTGAGGAGTTACCTCAAACTGTTCAGGTCGACCGGTAAGATGTGGCAGGACGAAGGGAACGGTCTGACTCGTTCCGACTTTCGGCACAGTTACACCTGTTGAAAGTATCGACGTTTACACCACATTCACGCAGAAGTAAAACATCACAGTAGACCGATATGTCAATAGAAACAAATGTATTAGGACAGAAGACTGCTCTACACGAAACACAGCATGGCAATGCAACGTAAGAACACAAAGGCTACAGCACTTCACTAAGCATTACGTCACTAAGCAGTACGCATGACTGAGCATAACCAGGTAAACAACAGCAGACACTGATGTACTTATCAGTAGTGCTGTTGCACTCTCAATAAACTCAGGTGCAAACATGCATATTTCAACACTCCTTCTCAATTTTGTGGCTGAGTGTCAACTCCCATTGTAGCACGTAACAGTTTAATCGGTTGCGAGCCAATGGTTTAGTTAGAATGTCAGCCACCATGTCAGCAGTGTTACAATACTCCAACTTGATGACGCCGTTGAGTACTTTCTCTGGGGTGAAATGGTACTTGACACCGATTAATTTTGTCCTCGGATGATGCACTGCATTCTGGGAAATATGGATGGCCGATTGGTTGTCCTCGTAGATGACCATTGTCTCGGGTTTTCCTTGCTTCAGGCTTAGCAGGAACCATACGCACTGTTGAGCAGTATAAAACAGAGCGACGTACTCAGCTTCAGCAGTTGACTGTGCGACCACCGACTGTTTTTTACTGCGCCAACATATCGCTGCTCCGTTCTTCAAAAACACAAAACCAGAAGTCGAGTTCCGGTCATTGACGTCACCAGCATAATCCGCGTCAGAATAAGCAACAAGTGACGAGTCTTGTCCTGTCGTGTACAGTAGCCCAATGCCCTTCGTTCTCTGCACGTAACGAAGAATGCGCTTCACTAACTTCCAGTGTTCGACTGTTGGTTGCGCACTGAACTGAAACATCTTGTGGACAGATTGTGAAATGTCTGGTCTGGTCACATTGGCTAAGAACAATAGGCTTCCGATCGCCAACTGATAGAGCTTGGCATCGAACGGGGTCTAATATCATGTTGCTTTCATAGGACGCGCATTGGTCTCCATGGGTGTGCTGACAGGGGACCACGTCTCCATTTTGAATTTGGTCAGAATGTTCTCGGCGTACTTTTCCTGTCCCAACCAGAATGCACCATCAGACTGATGAATGCGCACCCCGAGGAAGTAGTGGAGTTTGCCCATGTCTTTCACCTTGAATTTCTTTGCAAAGAGCTCCTTGGTTTTCTGGATAACTTGGATCTCTTTGGATTCTATGAGAATGTCGTCGAAGTAGATCGCCACAAAAACCAAACTCCCACATATTTTACCAATGTAGAGACACTGATCAACAGCAGACTGAACAAACTGCATGTCGACCAGCTGCTCATGTAGCACTTCATTCCAGCAACGTGAAGACTGTTTCAGGCCGTACAGAGAGCGCTTGAGTTTACACACGAGGTGTTGCTGACCGGGAGACGCGAAGCCTTCTGGCTGCTTCATGTATATTTCCTCATCCAGCCAGCCATTGAGGAATACGGTCTCAACGTACATTTGGTGGATTTCCATGTCGTATTGCGCAGCCAGACTGATGACAGTGCGGACTGATTCCCATCGGACGACTGGCGAGAATGTTTGGTTACAATCCTCACCAAAGACTTGTGTGAAGCCTTGAGCCACGAACCGCGCCTTGTACCTCTCGACTGCGCCCGACTCGTCGTGCTTTGCTTTGAACACCCACTGGCTTCCAACCAGCTTCTTTTCCGGAGGGAGTGGCACTAACTCCCAGGTGCCCTGGTCCATGAGTGACTTGTACTCAATCTGTGCAGCCGCCTTCCAATCGCCAGCTTGCTGCGACTTTATTGCCTCTTTCCAGCTGCTAGGCTCTTGAACTTGACCGTCTGCCTCTAGAGTTTGAGCCAAAAGTCCCGCGTCACTGTATCTTACGGGAAGAACACCCGCATTTGCTCTAGTCGTTCTGCGAAGTGCAACTGCGTCTCCTTCTGTATCCTCTGCGCCTGATGCGTCGCTAGCTTCACTGTTTGTGGCTGAGTTATACGTTTTGTCAGGCAGATTCTCTTCTGCTTCATCAACGACTGCTTCATCAACGACTGCGCCATCGCCCACCTCCAGCTCTACAGTCTCTGTTGGTCGCTGTAACTGAAATTCGCCTTCTCGACCAAGAGCAGACTCGTTGAAGGTGACATTACGTCGAAATAACATCTTCTTCTGAGCGATGTTGTAGATACTATATGCTGTCGAGCACGTGCTGTAGCCGAGAAACATGCACTTTTCGATGTTGCTGTCCAGCTTGTGCCGTTTTGCCTTGGAAATATATGCATAGGCAGGACATCCAAACGTGCTCAAATGATTCACTGGGGGCTTGTGTCCCCACCAGGCCTCGAACGGTGTCATGTTTCGCGGACGTTGGACTGCGGTTCCGGACGTCAGCTGCATTCGCAATGGCTTCAGCCCAGAACTTCTTTAAGAAGAATTCACCACCGCGATCCGATCTGAGCGCCTTAAGCTTGCGCCCTGTGCCTTTCTCAAGTTCCTTGATGAGATCGCGAAACTTCTGGAACACCTCACTCTTGTAACGGATGAAGCGCACCCAGACAAATCTTGAACAATCATCCGTAAAAGTTACGGAATAACATTTGCCGCTTAAAGAAACCGGGTTGATTGGGCCACAAACGTCTGCGTGTATTAAAATGCCGACTCTCGCTCGCATTCGTGAATTCGCCGAGAAGAGAGTCTGGCCTCAGAGGCACGGTCTCGTTGTTGCCCTCTGTGATCATCCCATTTTGTGTAGGCGTTCCCGTGAAGCGCCCGTAGCCAATCAGTGTCATTACAGGGAACGTACAACAATGATTCAAACCCTATCGTTGAATGATTTAGCGCACCACGAAACAGGTTCGTTAATCTTCAAAGTTGTAGTATGGGAATAGATTATGTAATATCCGAAGGCGGTTTAATAGGACTCTCGATAAGACAATTGCTTCATTGTCCACTTGCCATCTTCATTGTTCACTTGCCATCATCATTTTCCACTTTCCATCTTCATTGTCCACTTGCCATCTTCATTGTCCACTAGCCATCTTCATTTTCCACTTACCATCTTCATTGTCCACTTGCCATCGTCATTGTCCACTTGCCATCATCATTTTCCACTTTCCATCTTCATTGTCCACTTGCCATCTTCATTGTCCACTTGCCATCTTCGTTGTCCACTTGCCATCTTCATTTTCCACTTTCCATCTTCATTGTCCACTTGCCATCTTCATTGTCCACTTGCCATCATCATTTTCCACTTTCTATCTTCATTGTCCACTAGCCATCTTCATTGTCCACTTGCCATCTTCATTGTCCACTTGCCATCTTAATTTTCCACTTGCCATCTTCATTGTCCACTTGCCATCTTCATTTTCCACTTTCCATCTTCATTGTCCACTTGCCATCTTCATTTTCCACTTGCCATCTTCATTTTCCACTTGCCATCTGGGCCTTTTCTTTAGATGGCAATCGTGAAAAATAAACACATGTACGTACGTACGCATGCACGCACGCACGCACGCACGCACGCACGCACGCACGCACGCACGCACGCACGCACGCACGCACGCACGCACGCACGCACGCACGCACGCACGCACGCACGCACGCACGCATGCACGCCCCCACTCAGTAGTCCCCCTCTTATAAGGCCGTTCCTTCTGAAAAGGTACAATGGTCTTATAAAAAACAGTGGCTTCTCGTGAGGGCAGTTATCATGGGAAAGCTTTACTTCCAGCATGGTAGGGTTGCCTCTGGTGAGGGGTAGCTCTCTTGTGATACGGGCTTTTCTGTTTTTCATCGTTCATGAAAAAGCTTAACTGTTTTTTTAATATACAATTAAAAACAACTTTCGTATTATTTCGAATATCATTATTATTATTAAATTGTTCTCATCATTTCGGACACGATCTTCTGAATCTGCTCCTTGATAATATCAGTAATTTCTTTCTACATTATATTCAGGTCGTTGTTATTCTGTGTCGCTTAAGGCTTCTTCAGAACCACATCGCTGTTATTATCAAGAGTGTCGAGATGGGTGGCATCACGGCTGTGGCTTATCACGTCGAGATTCTACTTTTCACATGTCTTAATCTGCATTGTTGTAGTACAATTACAGTAAGAAATATTATAAAACGGAAATTTCGAAAAAACTAGCATGACTATCCGACATTTCCCAGCTTTGCTTAGTTTGACCAACGCCTGTTTACATGACATTGGACATATTATATATACTATTTATAACATTTTGGTTGGTTACAAATAATAAAAATACACATTTTGCCTTTTGAAATAAAATCAGAAAATTTCACGACATTCAAAAATCGCGTGATGGCAAATACCGCCGAACATTCTTTCTAGCCACTCAGTAGCCAACGCAGGACATTTGGAATTTCCACCGCAAATCATAGGCTACGAGAAATAACCCGTGGCGCCTCTGGTGGATAAAATAACACAACATTCATCGACACGCATTTCTTCTGCCACACAGTGACGCCACTCGACACATCAGTGGTGGGGAGCTTGTCCTTTTGCTGAATAATTAAGTAAACACCCACGCATACGTGGACATTTAACATATCACTTTGTGCTACAATGTACATTTTACGTGCATATTATGCACATATTTATTTCAACAATGGTAAATGTCTATTTTGAATTTGTTGCTAGAGCCACGCCAGCGAAGCTGGCGAAACGACATGTCACGACGAGAATGTCAAACAAAATGGAATATGACTAACCAAGGAACAATCAAACTCCCCATTTTTATAGTGAATTGCAACTGCTGTTGTCAAGCTAGAACACTCGTCTTAAGCTGCAGTCCATAGTAAAGACGTTTTCTCTGTGAAAAGCAGAATATCGCCCTGAGAATCCATATATATATATATATATATATATATATATATATATATATATATATATATATATATATATATATATATATATATATATATATATATATATATATATATATATATATATATATATATATATATATATATACCATGTAGAAGGGACCAACGGCTTTTTTTTCTTCCGATAGACACTGGAAAAGAGGGGTGAACGAAATTGCCCAAGAAAAGGCAGCAGATGGATCCGAATCCCCGTCCCCTCGACTGACTACTACATTAGCTACCCCGCCCAACTATGGTTTTTAATATTTAAATATATCGGGAGATTAACACCCGAAAATATTTCGAGTAGTTGAAAAACAATTCTCAACAATATAGCAAACTAGCTCTGGCTCTGTCGCCATTGCTTGCGGAAATTCAGTTAGTTTCTCTTTCTTTCTTTCCTTCTTTCTTTCTTTATATTAATGTAGATGCACCGGGTATCGAGGAACGTATTCTACATATGGAATAACGTGCGGAACGAGCACTTTTCCAGTGATTAAAAAGCTGCATGATTAAAAGTCATGTTAAAAGTTAAAAACAAAATAAAAACTATAATCATAATGTAAAAAAATAAGAACTGATAAAAAGACAATGTAAATTATATATTTGATGATTACACGTGGTGCCCTATCCATCCCTTCAGTGAAGACCTGAATGAAGGTAGGGGTGTGGCAGACGCATTTACATGTACATTGTTCCAGAGTCGGGTTGATGATGGGGAGAAGGAGTGTAGGTATTCGTCAGTTCTGGAGTTGGAGCTGTGCCACCAATTCAGAGGCACTAGGTAGAGCTGAAGGACTAAATAGGAATACTTCATATTTCGTCCTGAAGCGACCAACAAAGCCACAACTGAAAGTGGTGGAGGTACCCATGTATAATAACCAGATACTTTTACGTGAGTGTCTATGCTAATACGATATTGCTATAAGGAAAACGAAGTAACAGCGCGTCACATCACGATACTCGTTACGTCATGACGCGAATAATGGCCGACGGAACTTAGGATTATATTAATCTAAAATCTAATGCTAAGATCCGTCTAGTAGAGAATAAAATGAAAGAAGATAGTGATAAGATGAGGTAAAATATAATAAAATAGTGTTTAATATAATAATGGCTATGAAAATATTGATTTACAATTTTGTATCATTTAAATGAGATAAAAGATGTAGAGGATACAAACAGGCGTTAGTGAAGGAATAGTGTAGGATTGGGTGGGGCAAGGAGGCCCCTTAAGGGGATATCGTATATTTCACACCAACGTCCTCCCACAGCTCCTTCATTCTTCGCTTGTTGATTATTTTCACTCCCGCAATTCTTCTCACCCAGTTATTCTCACAAACTTGCATTCTCTCTTGTTGTTTTTCTGTCATCGCCATGGTCTCTAGGCCGTATAGGTATGCTGGTGTTATGCATGAGTTAAGAACCTTCCTTTTAGCTTTCGATATATATGTCTATCTCCCATCACCCTTTCCACTTTCCTCCACGCACTTGCCCCAGCTTGTACTCTCCAGCGAATTTCCGTCTCCGTGCTGACGTCCCAGCAAACCGCTCGACCCATATATACAAAGCTGTCTCGTAGGTTCAGTTTCTTCCCATCCAGTCTTATATCAAGATCTTTGTTCTGCTGCCCAACCCAAAGCACCTCCGTCTTCTCTAGACTTACTCTCTGTCCATGTTTACCAAATATTTCCTTCCAGTCTACTAACCGCTCTTCAATGTCTGCCTCACTGTCCGCTACTACTGCCAGGTCATCGGCGTATGTCAACTTGCGGAGAATGTCCCTTGTACTCGCTTTCATGCTGATCACCTCCACTACTACAATGAATAACAGTGGGCTTAGGGCATTCCCCTGTCTCAGGCTGACCTCCACCCTGAATTCTTCCGATATTTCCGGTCCGCACACTACTCTACCTTTTGTCTCTTCATATGTTCCTTCGTTCATCCTCACTACCACCAGTAGGTCACCAGTAACTATCAACCCAGTCCATCACCCCTCTCTCATGCAATCAAACAATCGCCTTGTCCACGTAACCCTACATTACCATTACCAGCATCTCCACCCGCACTTCTTCAACGCCTGTCACTCGTTCTCTCTTCATCTTCTTCATTGCTCACTCTACCTATGCATCCCCAATTTCCTCCAGCTTCACTTGTCCTTCTACTACACTTGGTAGTTCTAACTCGCTGTTTTCCTTTTGCTTCAGCGGCTCCTTGAAATACTCCTCCCAGACCTTAATACATCTTTCCTGTCAGTGTGAAGCTTCCTATCTTTGCTTACTGATCCAGTTTTTATATCTTTGCTGTCCTCATCCCTCTGTTGTGCCATCTATATATATATATATATATATATATATATATATATATATATATATATATATATATATATATATATATATATATATATATATATATATATATATATATATATCAACTTCAGTCCTTGCCTAACTTTCTGTGTAGTTCCTCCTCCATTTCCCTCTTTATTTTATCCACGGCTCTCCTAGCCGACTTCTTCTTCTGTCCGAACAGTTGCTGTAATGTTGTATTCGGTTGTTCCCCATTATCCTTGATCATTATATCATCTTCCCCATATCTCGCTCTTTTCTCCGATTGCTCTTGCTACTTCTTCTGCCCACCACGTTTGGTTTTCCTTCTTGATGATTACCCTTCTTTTCCAGACGTTCTATCACACAGCTCCTCTCCTACGTCAACACATATTTGAGAGCCTTCCGTTCTTCTTCTACTGTTCCTACTGCTGTTCCAAGTTTATCCTAGTCTAATGTCAACCTCTTTTTGTATGCAATGGCTGTGTCCACACAGCATTTCCACCATTTAATGGTCTTTCGCCCCACTACTTTCTCCTCTCTCCTCTTCTGCATGCGCACAACAAAAACCAGGGGCTTGTGCTGTGAGACCACATGCTCACCTACAATTATCTTGCAGTCTTTCACTCTCCACATGTGCTGCCTCCTTACTACCAACTGATCGAGTTATGTTTTATGCTGGCCACTTCAATGCGATATCTTTGGTTTTCCCGCTTCTTGATGAATGTTCCTGCCACGGCCAGCCCATTTCTCATAACCAATTCTACCAGCTCTCGACCCTCTCGATTCCCTTTCCCCCATCATAATTACCTTTACCCACATGTCCATTACAATCGCCAGCTATGCACATCATCACATGCGCTTCTACCAATCCCACCATCCTCTCCAGCTCTTCCCACAAGGCCTGTTTTCTGTCTCCGCCCTTCCTGTTTGAGGCCCATACACATACATAATGCACACGATTTGCTTTTTCACCATCATCCATGCAGCAATGATCCTCCCTTGCCATCTCTCCTCTCTCGCCACGTCCTTACTGATTTTCTCTGACACAATAATACCTACACCAATGCTCTTTCCATCTCTTCCTGCGTGTACATCTTTAACAAGATTTAACAAGAGTTGCCAACCAAGCCAAAGGCCCAGATGGCAAGTGGACAAGAAAGCCATTGGCTTATCGAGAGTCCAACAATGTTCATCTACTTATAACCCGCCCTCCTGAGATATGTGTCAACCTTGTTTTTAAACATATTCACGCTGCTAGCAGTTACACAATCTGCAGACAATTTGTTCCATTCATTTATTGTCCTCTGTGAGAACGAGTGCTTCCTGATGTCCAATCTACATTGATCCTTTACTAATTTTACCTCATGTCCTCTAGTTCTGCTATCCTTCTTGAGTGAGAAAAACATAGTTCAATCAATATTTTCTTACCCATTCAATATCTTAAAAACTTCAGTCTGATCTCCTCTTAACCTCCTTGTCTCTAGAGTTGTTAAACCACATTCCTTCAGGCGTTCTTCATAACTAAGGTATTTCAGTTATGGAATCATTTTAGTTGCTCTCCTTTGTACGCGTTCAAGCGTATCTATATCCTTCTTACGATATGGTCTCCATGTATACAGTATTCTAAATGAGGTCTAACTATTGCTTTATACAGAGGTATAATTAACGTTTTCCCTTATATGTTATGTTTCTTCTAATAAATCCAATAATTTGATTACCCTTTGAAGCTGCAATACCACACTGCTCTGAAACTTTCATATCAGCGCTTATTGTAACTCCTAAGTCCTTTTCTTTTACAGTAGTACCCAGAACAGTTTATAGTTTACATTCAAGTTCCCATGTCCTGTATGTAGGCATTTACATTTCCCAAAATTGAACAACATCTACCATTTCTCAGACCATTTCACTAATCTGTCTAGATCGTTTTGTAAATGTTGTTTATCACCATCAGTATTAACTTTTCTAAACAGTTTTGTGTCGTCTGCAAATTTCAGTACGTTACTTGTTATACTGTCGTCCAAGTCATTGATATAAATTAAGAATAATATAGGTCCTAATACTGATCCTTGAGGTACCCCACTCAAAACCGATTTCCCAGTTGAAACTTCTCCATCTACTACAACTCGTTGTCTTCTGTCAGTTAGCCATTGTTCTATCCAGTCAGTTATGCTATCCCCGATACCATGGGCTTTTAATTTAAGTAGTAATCTTTGATGTGGCACTTTGTCAAAAGCTTTCTGAAAATCTAAGTAGATAATATCTACTGGCGATCCCACGTCTATCCACTTAGTGATTTCTTCCAAAAAACATAACATATTTGTTAAGCATGACCTCGCTTTAAGGAATCCATGTTGAGATGAATTTAATAATTTATGCTTAACGAGGAAGTCCACCATATGGTCTAACCTTTCTAATAATTTACAAATCACTGACGTTAAACTCACTGGTCTGTAATTATCTGACTTATTTCTCGAACCCTTTTTAAATAATGGTATGATATTGATATGGTATGGTATGATATGGTATGGATATCTGAACTTCGCATTTGGGTCGCTGTCGGCGGAACGATCCACCCGGATAATTTCTCACCACTGCCGGAAGGCGCGACGCGTCGTCTTTCCTTCTCCTAGATTCCTAGCACATTCGCTTGGGGCCGCAAGGTGCACAGTATCCACGGTGAATCAAGGGGAGGTTGTACTAGAGTCTTGTCTATTTAGAGGCTGTATACCAGCAGGGCAGACTTACGTACTCGCCTCCCTTTTCACCCCAAGGAGCTATGCTACGAATGATCCAGGTCGTTATCTTAGGTATATTCTGTGTGTTGACATTGTTGACGTATTTCTTAGCATCTGAAAAAAGTTATAGCCATTTTAGCGGAAGTTTCCTTCGTGGGGAAAGGACCTCACCCACTGAGCAAAATGTCCCACCCCCTGGGCGTTTAAAACTGTTACGATTTTATTATTTGAATGTTTCTCATATATCGGCCACAACCGATACACTTATGCTACTACGATAATCGTGTTAGCATTTTGTGGGCATTTACTTCTTTTGCCCCAGTTTCCCGTCGCTATTTACACAATCCTTCTCTTTATGGACGATTAGTACAACCATGAAACTTAACATTTAATGTGAACAGATTACCGCGTGTTTTGTGTGGGCTACCACCGTTTTGTAGCCAGAAGGACCTGACCATTTGCTGGGAGATAGAAAAGTGTCCCATTTTCTGAATCAACCAATGAAATGTTTAGACACATTGACAGTTTCAACACATATGGACAGTTTCCACACTAAGGGACAGTTTCCACACACAGGGTCTGTTTCCACACACAGGGAGAGTGTCCACACAAAAGGACAGTTTCCACAGGCATGAACAGTTTCCACGCACAGGGAGAGTGTCCACACACATGGACAGTTTCCACACAGAGGAACAGTTTCCACACACAGGGACAGTTTCCACACACAGGGACAGTTTCCACATACAGGGAGAGTGTCCACACACATGGACATTTTCCACACACAGGGACAGTTTCCGCACACATGGACAATTTCCACAGCCAGGGACAGTTTCCACACACATGGACAGTTTCCGCACACATGGACATTTTCCACACACACGGACAGTTTCCATACACATGGACAGTTTCCACACACATGGACATTTTCCACACACAGGGGCAGTTTCCACACACATGGACAGTTTCCACACACAGGGACAGTTTCCGCACACAGGGAGAGTGTCCAAAACACATGGACAGTTTCCACACACAGGGACAATTTCCACACACAGGAACAGTTTCCACACACATGGACAGTTTCCACACACAGGGACAGTTTCCGCACACAGGGAGAGTGTCCAAAACACATGGACAGTTTCCACACACATGGACAATTTCCACACACAGGAACAGTTCCCACTCACAGGGATATTTTCCACACACAGGGACAGTTTCCACACACAGGGACAGTTTCCAAAAACAGGGACAGTTTCTAAACACAGTGAGAGTGTCCACACACGTGGACAGTTTCCACACAGAGGGACAGTTTCCAAACAAAGGGAGAGTTTCCACACACATGGACAGTTTCAACACATACGGACAGTTTCTACACAAAGGGACTGTTTCCACACACAGGGTCAGTTTCCACACATGGATAGTGTCCACACAAAATGACAGTTTTCACACGCATGGACAGTTTCCACGCACAGGGACAGTGTCCACACACATGGACAGTTTCCACACAGAGGAACAGTTTCCACACTCAGAGACAATTTCCTCACACAGGGACAGTTTCTACACACAGGGACAGTTTCCACACACAGGGACATTTTCCACACACAGGGACATTTTCCACACGCATGGACAGTTTCCACACACAGGGATAGTTTCCACACACAGGGACATTTTCTACACACAGGGACAGTTTCCACACACATGAACAGTTTCCACACACATGGACTGTTTCTACACACATGAACAGTTTCCACACACAGGGACAGTTTCCACATACAGGGAAAATGTCCACACACAGGAAGAGTGTCCACACACATGGACAGTTTCCACACAGAGGGACAGTTTGCACACACATGGACAGTTTCCACACACATGGACATTTTCCACACACAGGGACAGTTTCCACACACATGGACATTTTCCACACACAGGGACAGTTTCCACACACATCAACATTTTCCACACACAGGGACAGTTTCCACACACATGGACAGTTTCCACACGCAGGGACATTTTCCACACACCGGGACAGTTTCCACACACATGAACAGTTTCCACACACAGGGACAGTTTCCACACACATGGACAGTTTCCACACGCAGGGACATTTTCCACACACCGGGACAGTTTCCACACACATGAACAGTTTCCACACACAGGGACAGTTTCCACACACATGGACTGTTTCTACACACATGGACAGTTTCCACACACAGGGACAGTTTCCACATACAGGAAGAGTGTCCACACGCATGGACAATTTCCACACACAGGGACAGTTTCCACACACAGGGACAGTTTCCACACACCAAACCAAACACATTCACAATTTTTACTAACATGAAACTTAACTAGCGTGGAGTGTGAGGCAGTACACACACCAAATTAAAACGTTGACGAACATTAAAATTACGTGCCCATATATTTAGTTATTGCATTGACTATTTAACACCATATCCGTAGCATGACGCCACGTATCCTACATGAGGTCAAGTCTTTTTTGACGACATTGTCATCGGTGAAATCAAGTCACATATTCCGTTTGTTCACCCACCCACCCACCAAACCACCTATCCACCAATACACCCACCCACCCACCCTAGCTAGCTTTACTTCGTCAGTTTGTCTACACCGATTCTCGTCGAAAAAGCTATACATGCAAACGAACTGAGATTTGGAGAGGTCACACGATATCTGAACTGGCTGACGTGAATACACCCAATACTTTCTACGGCGCTCTCAAGCGGCAGAAAGTGTAGACGTGGCGGTAGCCGTAGTGACGATGACGTTGACTGGAGGAAAACAAGTTTCTGCTCAGGTCGTCAAAGAGCCGGGTGAAATCTTCAAACGCAGGCCCGCAGTGTGGGTGGTTTTTGGGATGGTACGTTTTTAGATAAAGCGGACATTTTGTGGGGATGAGATTCAGCGTCGTTTTAGAGAGGTAATATGGCATTGTTTTTATTGCTATTATTATTATTATTATTCTTATTATTAACAAACATATCAATCCTCCGGACGGGATAACATGATTGTTCGTATGCTACAAACATTCAGGATACACAACATTATCACATAAATATATGTCTATGCCTTGGTAAATGGTACAATATTTTCAAGGCTTCTTGGAATCCAGCTTTCGAAATAGTAATGTAATATTGGCACTAATAGTAGCGTCTAAGAAGAAAAAAGATGCAAAACGTACGTAAGAGATGCAAAGTGTAACGTAACATACATACATACATACATACATACATACATACATACATACATACATACACACGTACATGTACACATACACATACACATACACATACACACAGACACACACACATACACATATACAAACTTACACAAATGCACACATACAAATGCACACTTACGCACATACACATATATATATATATATATATATATACATACATACACACATAGATACATACATACATACATACATACATACATACATACATACATACATACATACACATACACACACATACACATACATACATATACACACACACACACACACACACACACACACACACACACACACACACACACACACACACACACACACACACACACACACACACAACACACACACATACACACACACACACACACACACACACACACACACACACACACACACACACACACACACACACACACACACACACACACACACACACACACATACACAACAACTAGTGCAATATATGAAACAAGGTAATACATTCAAATACAAAAACTTAAGATACACATGATCTTCATGTACTGTGATTGAACTGTTTGCATAAAGGATTCCTTGATACGTTACAATACCACCGGCTTGGTATTATTTAATAATAATGTAATGATAATTTAGCTGCGCATCATCATGCGACACTGTGTTGCCAGACCAGTTGGGACATACAAAATCGGCCGTGTATACCAGTCAGTAGAAACAACCCACTTAGTACAAGCGCCGACTTTTATACAGGAAATAACATTTCGGCGTATTTATGCGTGCGTGTGTGTACGTGCGCGTGCGTGCGTGTGTGTTTGTGGGTGTATGTGACAGCGTCGTCCGTCCTCCCGTAATGTTGATATTGGAGCTCTCTGAATCACTCAGTCTGTTTGATTTGTCACAATAGACGCACTTCAGGTGAGCAGCCAGGAATGATGCTGTTTATCTGTTCAACTCTAGCTCACCTGGCCCCAACTTCAATTCACCTGTGGCAGAACGGGGCACCCCGCCCAAGAAAGTACAACTCGAATTTACTCAACGCTACCGACATTATGGATGTCAAGGTATGTGTGTGAGGATATCGGTTTATTGGTTACAACTCCGAAACTAGGATGTTTGCCTGCATGACTACCTGAATGGCTGCATGCGTGCTAGCGTGCGCGCGCGTCTGTGTGTGTGGTTGGGTGTGTGTGTTTGTGAATGTGTGTGAGCATGCGTGCGCTCACACTTACACACTCTATTAAAAAATGTAATAGGGCACTTTATTTAATAATAAAGCATATGTTTTACGAAACTAAACTTAACTAAGTTGACACACACCCACAGCCACACAGGCAAACTACCTTACATACTGCTACTGTTGCTGTGGCTGCTATATATTCAAACACTTAATTGTGTTGTTAGACTGATATACAAGTTGTATCTATGTGATGGTGAATGCTTGCATAATTGCTGGCACGTAATTACTGAATTAAATGTCATTTGTCATTATTTATATATATATATATATATATATATATATATACATATATATATATATATATATATATATATATATATATATATATATATATATATATATATATACACACATACATATACACATATATATATATATATATATATATATATATATATATATACACACATACATATACACACATATATATATATATATATATATTGCTAAAACGCACAAACAGCCATAGCGCGAATATAATTCGTTCAATCAAACGTGTCCATCCGTGTTGGACTTTGTGTATGTGCATATTTAATTATGCAGCTGTAAGTACGTATCTTGTTCGCCTAGTCAAGTGAAGACGAAATACTGCAATTACTATTCAATGTCAAGTACCTGTCGTTCAGTTGTGCGACTCATGACTTCGGGTAATTGTTAGTGATATTGGATATAGCCCCCCGTTCTGTACAAGACAAATATAATGCCGCTCGAAATCCCTTAATATGTACATTTGGTGTCGTCACGCTCTGTGCGGTTTGCATATTGCGTTGGTATGGATGCTATCAGAATGATCTTAACAATGATACCACGTTGGTATGGATGCTATCAGAATGATCTTAACAGTGATACCACGTTGGTATGGATGCTATCAGAATGATCTTAACAATGATACCACGTTGGTATGGATGCTATCAGAATGATCTTTACAATGATATCACGTTGGTATGGATGCTATCAAAATGATCTTAACAATGATACCACGTTGGTATGGATGCTATCATAATGATCTTAACAATGATACCACGTTGGTATGGATGCTATCAGAATGATCTTAACAATGATACCACGTTGGTATGGATGCTATCAGAATGATCTTAACAATGATACCGCGTTGGTATGGATGCTATCAGAATGACCTTAACAATGATACCACATTGCCTGACGAATGTTATAACATCAACCCACCATGCAGCCAAATCCGAAGTGGATGCCATTATGTAAATGAACAGTGATGGTATTTAGTTCTTAAGTTTGCTTTCAACTATTCGGAATGTTGAATCCCTTACTATGGTTTAACAACTGTACTCAGAATGAAAATGTTTGTATTCGACATAGTTTAAACCAGGGCAGGCAAAATATGACAATCTTATTATTAATGTTATCCAATTTCTACACTTGTTAAGTAAACTTACTGATTCGTTATGCTAAATACGTTCTGCTATATTTATCTATCATGTAGCTAATTACCTACTCTTCTATTATATGGTATGTTTGCCTGCGGATAGTCAGTTCGCTTAAACTCTACAACAGAAACAAATCGTTATCATAACTGATTTAACAATGTGTTTTTCTACGCCGTTCGCAAAACACTTTTAAACCATAAAATACTTTTCAATAAATGGTAAATCATGAAACACTAATAGCGCTGGGTACCAGGTATAAAGTTTCAAAAATACATAACTATTTTATTAACCAAGAAGGTGAATACTATATTATATTTTTAATGAATTTCTTTGTATATGTTTTGCAACAACGTTTTTAAAATGTATTTTTCGGCCAAATATAATTAACAAATGCAATTAACAAAAGCCTTCGTTGAATTGCAGCCATACGCCATCGAATATATTTTAGTGGCATGCCTGGGTAGCTAGTTTTAATCTAAGCCGCACTAGGCATATGATCCGTGAAACATAACCTAACTATTTAGCATCATAAGATAGGCCTACTTTGTTTTTGCAGAAAAAAAAGTAGGACTATCATATGCTCAGTATGCCCGCCAGGCCAACACCGAAATAGAATGTGATATAGCGTCTTCTGATCAAACTATTTCGAATGTATCCACAAACATGTCCGACACCGAATTATACACAAACACACAGATATATTCTGAAAAAAAATCTTATTCATGCAAGAGTTCAACAAAATACTTAAATACTGCTGGAAACTTGGTCATTAAAATTCAGCACGATATGCCTTTCTTATAATAGAAAGCTACTATTTAAGCAGTAAAAATCCAACCATGCTTTTTAACTTATTTTATCGCATATAAAACAAATGGCACATTGGAGGAATATATAAGAAACAATTCACTCCCCTTGCTATCTTCTTGATGTTCGCACCCAATGTATCTCTTGTTGCAGCCTTCCTTTGCCAGATCAGGCGTTATTCTGCTTCTCTTGCTGGCGATCTTCTGCTCCCAGTATCCAGAGACGACCGCTTCATTTCTGCGTAGGTTCTACTTGTGCATGATGGCGTGTATCGCTGAATCAAACGAGTGTGTCCAGCAGTGCCAAAAGGACAACAAATGTAAGGCGTCCCTCAAGTTCTGCACGGACTTGTGTTTATCGGCGGTGAGATTCTGCGAAAAGAGATGTATCGATGCGAATGTGCAATAACGGAAGAATTAACGACATTGTAATGTAATGTGCAGTAACGGAAGAATTAACGACATTGTAAAGCGACTGACTTAGAATCAAGACACTTAATTCTTAACATCCACACTGACTTTGCACAGAGGATAACGTTAATTATGTGTGTTCATTCACAGGTGACTGTTATTATGACATGTTATAAAATAATTAAGAATATCCATGACTTTTGCAATTGTCTTTCGTGTAGATGTAGATGCTTTCTATCCGTAAACAGCTGTATCGGTTTTAAGCTCCGATACAGTCTTTTTGAAATTGTGACCCCCACCCCCGTGGTCCCCGCGGGGTGGTGCCACATCCGAACAAACCACGCCCATCAGAAGGTTCGTCTTGCAAAGTTTCGACCGGATCGGCCCACAAACGCGGCCGTGCATAAGACACAACACACATACATACATACATACATACATACATACATACATACATACATACATACATACATACATACATACATACATACATACATACATACATACATACATATATACATACAGACATATAGACAGAAAGACATACAAACATACATACATACAGAGAGACATTTAGAAAGAAACTTTGATTTATATATTAGATGGTCTTGCAAAACATATGCATTACTCAATAGGGGTAATGCAGACAGAGCCACCAAGTAACTCTGTATGCATTACTCAATAGGGGTAATGCAGATAGAGCCACCAAGTAACTCATTATCACCAGAACGTTTTGGCCTACTGCAAACTTACACCGATGTTGTTTATTATTGATGGTGCAGATAAATTAAAATGTTGACAATAGCATATATTTCCCCATGATTCTACTTCTCACATTAATCAACGTCATTTGTCATGCATTCATTTGTCATATTAGACGTGGCAACACACGTCTGTGCTCCCACCAGATGACATGGAAAAATCGGAAATTTCGTCGACCAATTTCATGACACAAACTATGGAAATTCCCTAGAACGCGATAAATATCGCTAGTTTTTGGAGTGGTAGAGGCCAATTGAAACTAAAATGATACTATTGCCAAAAATAACGTCAGATCTACCAAATTGCCAGACATTTGCTTTCTATTGCGAAAAGCAGTGCCCGTCAGGCATATGACATCACTGATCAGAGTGAAACACATTTTTTTTATCCATGTGTGTTTTTAATACAACATAGCATTATTCAAAATAAAAAGGTACCCTTAGGTAAAACAGCATGACAAAAGTATCATAGTGAATCGAACCCGCGACCAAAATAACATTGCTACATATAGGAAAACCGACGACCGTAACCACGCCATCATCGAGACTATCGGCAATACAGGTCAGTCCGGGTTATTGTTACTTTCCATACTAAATATTTTACATATTAAAACAAAATTATTCACGCTATTTATTACATATTTCGTATGCACACTCTAGTGTAGTTTATATATACAATGGTTCCCCTCTTATAAGGTTCCTATCACAATGCAGGCCAGCCCCTCAACTGAGGCCCCTTTTCATGCGGAAATAGTCTTTCCCACGACAATTCCCCACTAACGAAAGAGAATGCGTGCGTGCGTGCGTGTGTGCATGCATGCGCGCGCACGTGCATGCTTAAACTAGACGTCGTGCCACCTTGTGTAGTTATTTTGAAAACTGGGCACCATTTGATTGGCAATGTGTGCGTTATCTGAAGTCCCACGCCAATTTTTGGGATATTGGCAGTGGTTGTTTGAACCAATAGTAGACATTATCCGGTTTTTTAACTTCGCGAACTTACGTTATGTGCATATTTTCATATAATTAAGGCATACACCTACACATTGGCTCTTTTTACGCATCACATAGAAGGAGTCAACTTCATATCAAAACGAGACAAATCATACAAAGTGCCGATATCAGAGCATCCCTCCTTAAAGACATTTGGAAGAGCATTCCGATGGCAAGCTAACGCCCGTGAAGTGTCTTGCTAAGCAAGTTCCTCTAAGCCAGCTGTTCTTAAGCTTGTCAGATGTGAATGTAAAGGCTCGTGTAGATTGAAGACCACCTGCTCGTGTCACAAGAATTGATTACCTTGCACGCCCTGATAGCGTTGTGCCTGTGTCACTATAGAGGATTACATCATCAACGAAGACGACCTGTGAAAGTAAAAAAGGTGGGGTATGTAGTGCAGAAAGTAATAAGTGGCGTGTGAAACTCCAATGGGTGATGGAGGTTTTCTTTTTAGTCACTTCTGGAGTATTTGTTTGTATTTGGAGTATTTGTTTGTATTTGGAGTATTTGTTTGTATTTAGCGTCTTGATAAAATTCATCGAACGATGAAAACATGTTCAGCTAATAATAGTAAGTGAATGTTCGAGAAGCTGTCATGTTGTGAATAATGCCGCATCGCTGTGAGAGTAGAACATCGCTTTACATCGTTTATATGGTCAGAATAGATTGTTCTATTACATTGTGCATGTTGTTTGTTTCATCCAGTTTTGGCCTGGAATTCCTTCATATTTCCGCTCAAGTGAATTGTTTTCTCCACTATATACATATATTAAATAATGAAAATGATGTAATAGCCACACTAAGCTGCATGTTGTAACATGTGTTTATTGTTTTAATTTATATTCCACATGTATTCCTTGACTGTCAGTTCAACATACAGGTAGCACATATAGGATCTGCAAGAACAGGATCGGATATCTGAATACAATTTCACTATTATTTAAATAAATTCAAAGGCATTCAATATATTGACTAAACATTTGGTATTTAGGTGAGATCTTAGTAGGAAAATGTCCCTGATTTACAATTTGTATAATTGAATGAATAATTATGTTTATATTATTATTTTTAATTATAGTCGATATGGTGATTTCGGGCGATTATACAGGCACTTTGGCTAAGTATGTTTGAGACCCCATAACAACTATAAAAATTAAAAGTATTTTTTTTTATGTTTACTAAGACCCTGTATATAAGTATTCAAGATGGCGCCGGTGTATGGCGACACGTTGTGGCGATGCGTGATTGTATGTGGGATTTCACTTGCTGTTTTTGCGGCTAGTACAGCTACCATGCACAGGTATGAGCGTGAACATTTGCTGAATATTCTGGATTCAATGCATAAGGACTATCGACCTAACTTTGCCTCTGAGAACGTTTTCCCGTCATCAATTCTACTCGACCTACTTCTGAAATCCACCACGCCACGCTTCATCGCGCTCGCAAACGGGGCAGACGAGGCGGGGCACTGTGCAGATTTCGTCGGCGCGGCTCTAGACCACCACTTCCTGCTATTGTACTCGCTAACGTGCGCTCGCTCAAGAACAAAACAGACGAACTGTTCCACCTATTGTCTTTCAAACGTGAATTCAAGGACTCTTCCATTTTGTGCTTTACTGAGACATAGCTTGACCCACTGACACCTGACGCTGCCGTTACCCCACCGGGCCACACTCTGCTTAGAGCCGACAGATCAAGCGAACTGTCGGGCAAGGAAAGGGGTGGTGGAATATGCTTCCTTGTCAATCATCTGTGGTGCAATGACTCAACTATTGTGTCCTCTTCCTGTTCTCCTGAACTTGAATAACTCACAGTAAACTGCAAACCTTTCTACTCGCCCGAGGGAATTATCCAGTGTTGTTTTAATGGGTGTTTACATTCCGCCCGACGCGAATGCAACCAGTGCAATTAACCAGTTGACTACCCGCGTGTTGGCAGCAGAAACAACGTACCCTGATAGTGTCATCATCATCCTGGGTGACTTCAATCACACTAATCTGAAGAAAGTTCTACCCCGAAACAAACAGCATGTTAATTGCTCCACTCGTAACAATAAAACTCTGGACCACTGCTACACCATCTTCAAGGACGCTTACCGGGCCACCACCAGGGCTCCGTTGGGTGAGTCAGATCACGCTTCAGTCGTATTTATTCCTACATACCGTCAGAAGTTAAAAACAATAAAACCGACCACAAAGACAGTGAGAAAGCGGACTGCTGACTCAACGATTGCTTTGAAAGCTTGCCTTGACAGCACGGACTGGCAAGTGTATAACGATTCCTGCCACGACCTCAACGTGTACACTGACACAGTTACTGCGATTAGTTCGGCCAAGTACAAATACAAACGCAAACTTGAAAACCAATTTGCTTCCAACAACAGCAGATCTGTATGGCAAGGGTTACGTCAAATTACACAATATAAACCAAGCGCTTCAGCCATTTACAACGCCGATCCGTCCTTCCCCGACCAACTAAACGACTTCTACAGCAGATTTGACAAGTTAAACACATCGCCGGAACAGCGCCCCCTACCCACAGACACTCCGCTGACGCCGCCTTTCACCGTTAACGTTGCTGACGTGCGGACATTGTTCAAGCGACTGAGTACGCTCAAGGCTTCGGGTCCTGATAACATCTCATCATATACATTCAAGAATTGCGCCGATCAACTTGCTCCAGTATTCGCTGACATCTACAATTCATCTTTACAACAGTGCATAGTTCCAATGTGTTTTAAAACTTATGTGATTATACCTATTCCCAAGAAGGCTAAAGTCTCTACCATGAACGATTACCGTCCAGTGGCACTTACCTCAGTTGCGATGAAAGTTTTCGTACATATTATGCTCCGTTATCTGAAATCTTCCACGGCCGGTCTATTGGATCCTCACCAGTTTGCTTATCAAACTAACAGATCTGTGGATGATGCAGTTGCCTTAGGTTTACATTATGTTATGAATCACCTGGAACAACCGAGTACTTATGCGAGGATTCTTTTCGTGGACTTTAGCTCGGCCTTTAACACCATAATTCCTGTGAAGTTGTTTGAAAAACTTGTATCTCTGAATGTGCATCCTGCCATCTGTCACTGGACTCTCAACTTTCTTCTTTACAGGCCTCAATCTGTCAAGGTCAACAACTCTCTCTCCAAACCTGTTATTCTTAACACTGGTGCCCCACAAGGCTGCGTGCTTTCTCCTTTCCTTTTCACTCTCTTTACAAACGACTGTGTATCTGGTAACCAATCTGTTCGCGTGGTTAAGTTATCGGATGACACCACTGTAATTGGCTGTGTCATCAATGCTGTTGCTGTTTGCGCATATCCAAGCGCATTGTACAAGACGAATATCATCCAGCCAACCATCTCTTTGAACTCCTTCCTTCCGGTAAGCGCAACCGTAGCATAAAAACTAAAACGACGCGATTCAACAATAGTTTCTATCCTGAAGCGCTGATATTTTTAAACGGAGAGCCATCATAAATGTCTTGCTTCTGGTAGGTAGTTGCAATGTCGAGTTTTAAATTTGTTATTTATTTATTTATTTATAATCTTTTTTTTTAATATTTTAATTTTTTTATTTTTTATTTTTTAATCTTGCAACATATTATATTACTCTCGTTTGTTTTCAACTGTTTTTAGAATTACGATTGTGGTATGTAATGTTTAGTTCCGTGTGTGATTGGTTGCATGAGTGTATGTTTGTGCTAACGCCACAACACAACAAATTCCTTGTACTTGCTACTTGGTAATAAAACGTATCTTATCTTATCTTATCTTATCTTATAACATACACGTAAAAAAAACGCTTATGGCAGACAATTTTTACGGGATGACACGGTACACTTTACTATAACGTAAACATTATCTCGCCAAAAGTGAAGCGTGTGTCTTCAGCACAGGTCTCCATTATCGTACTGTATAGTAAGGTGGCGTCCAATGCCTTCCCGCAACGGGCAGTCAACCCCAATCCACATATAGCTAAATATAACGAGCAGTCAACCCCAATCCACATATAGCTAAATATAACGAGCAGTCAACCCCAATCCACATATAGCTAAATGTAATGAGCAGTCAACCCCAATCCACATATAGCTAAATATAACGAGCAGTCAACCCCAATCCACATATAGCTAAATGTAATGAGCAGTCAACCCCAATCCACATATAGCTAAATATAACGAGCAGTCAACCCCAATCCACATATAGCTAAATATAACGAGCAGTCAACCCCAATCCACATATAGCTAAATATAACGAGCAGTCAACCCCAATCCACATATAGCTAAATATAACGAGCAGTCAACCCCAATCCACATATAGCTAAATGTAATGAGCAGTCAACCCCAATCCACATATAGCTAAATATAACGAGCAGTCAACCCCAATCCACATATAGCTAAATATAACGAGCAGTCAACCCCAATCCACATATAGCTAAATATAACGAGCAGTCAACCCCAATCCACATATAGCTAAATATAACGAGCAGTCAACCCCAATCCACATATAGCTAAATGTAACGAGCAGTCAACCCCAATCCACATATAACTAAATATAACGAGCAGTCAACCCCAATCCACATATAACTAAATATAACGAGCAGTCAACCCCAATCCACGTATAGCTAAATATAACTGATATAAATACTTGAGTCTCGCCGAGTTCATTTGTGAAGCAATATTTCATATTATTGCGTCACACGAAGCGACTATCGTCACGTGAAGTTTATAATGACGTCACGGCCTGTGTACGCTCTCGTGTTGTCCACATGGGGCGTGCGATTTGTAAGGCCTTGCAGACATGTTTGTTTTGTCGGTGTTTAGGTGGGTGTTACGCAAATGCTACAGAAAGCACTACCGGTATCACTGACGTTTTCCTACTGTAGACAAAGAACGTACATAGCAAGAAAGTCCACTAACGTGAAACATGTAACAGACGAGATCGCAGCGCCAGGTAGCGTCGACTGCGTTACTTTACCTTTGACTGTTACCAACTTTCTTTGTCATTATTGACCCCACGTTATCTACGCTGTTCTTTGCCATCACATTTACTTTCTTTTCTATGTTATTTTCGTTCTTTGTAGCGGTATATGAGAGCAAAATAGTTGAAGGTCATACCTGATAATGCCATTTCAAGTGATATATTAATCGTTTTGCTGTAGCCTGCTTCAACAAAAGAAGGAGAAGCAGTGGTAAGTTATCGTAATTTTTCTTTGACAATTTGTTTGCTACGTTTTCATTTCCACGTTATTATTAATTCGTTTTGCAAATTTTCATTGCCGATTCGTTTGGTTAAGTTTCCAGAATTGTCGTTAGCAATTCACTTCGTAAGTTGCCGTAGTTTTCATTAACAATATATTTGGTAAGCTGTCATACTTTTCATAAAAAATAATTCGTAAGTTGTCGTAATTTTTCATTTACAACTAAAATAATTACTATAAGTTCTTGAAAACGAATCAGCATTCGTCAAGTACTCGTTGCTGACAGCAAAGACACGTGCAGTTTGATCATTTAATAGATACTTGAAACTGACGAAAATGTGTTTGTTATTGTGACCTAATTAGTTGTACTGGTTGAAGTAGTTTGTGTCAGATATATTGTTAATTCATATTGTTATTTCACTTAAAGCTACCGTTTGTATTAAAACATAATGCATGAGCCGTTGAGCTCACATCTCAAAATATTATTGGCTGACGAAATTTATGCACTTTCGCTTTCAGGCTTTCACTGGGGTTACTCTAAGGAGAACGGTAAGTCATGTCCCTTGCATACAGCACTGCAGGTGGTCACGAGTATTCTAACGTGATTCGCTGTCAGTCAGCCGCTTCGAATGTGGCAATTGTGAATTGGAACAATCATAGAAAGTACGCTTATCGCTGCGAACAATTGTAAGTAATTAAGTAGCGTTTAATAAACCGCCCATTACCACCACGCTATCTGGTATATTATAAAAGGAAATTAAATATTCGGGTAAATATTCGCCGCACCGCATATTATAATCTGCGGAATATTGCATCCATCCGGCCGTGTCTGACGGAGAAAGCTGCAGTTCAAATAATACATTCCTTGGTGACTGCAAGACTCGTCTACGTGAACCCTCTCCTGTGTGGTATTCATGATTTCCGTATCACCAAAGGGAAAAGAGTTAAACACTCGGCAGCTCGACTGGTCGTCCGCGGGCTGCAATAGACCTGAGCACATCAACCCGATGATAATGAAGCTTCACTGGCGCCCTGCGAAGCAACGAATCGAGTATAAAATACTGCTGCTGTCCTTCCGAGCCCAACACGGCATCGCACCTTCGTACATCCATACATGTTAGACGCACACCGACCTGCTCGTGCGTTACATTCTGCCAACAACAACGACCTGTCTGTTCCGCCATCTATCAGCATACACAGCTACCGACCATTATCAGTTTCGGCTCCACGGATGAGGAACAATCTTCCGTTCGAGTTAAAGGCAGGCACATATGTAGCCACATTCAAGCGACTTTTAAAACACCTCTTTCGTGCGGCATATAACGTATAGCCAAGAGCTTCCAACTCGAACATTATGCATCACGCAGTTTTTCGTTTTCTTTGTCTAACTAACTCATACATTTCTTATTATGCGAGAGACTAATGTAAAGTAAGTGTGATAACACTTTACTGTGTATGTGTGTGTGTGTGTGTGTGTGTGTGTGTGTGTGTGTGTGTGTGTGTGTGTGTGTGTGTGTGTGTGTGTGTGTGTGTGTGTGTGTGTGTGTGTGTGTGTGTGTGTGTGTGTGTGTGTGTGTGTGTGTGTGTGTGTGTGTGTGTGTGTGTGTGTGTGTGTGTGTGTGTGTTACAATATATCTACCCTGACTATATATGTGCCACGCTAAACAAATACTATCATATATTTAACTAACCAATATTAGCACTTTTGTATTTTATGTATCTCACAGTGCCTCTGGGTGGACTATTGTCTAAATTTACGGCGCTTTACAAATTTACTTATTATAATTATTTTTCTTATACATCAGGGTACATGCATAATGTATTGTCCTGCGGTTATGTTATCAGAATCGTTACGTTCTATTATAATCCGCCAGGTAGAGTTGTTGTATAACGGGAAGGGTACATTGCAGTCACATAGCAAATTATTGCAATGGCTGTGGTTAATTTATATTGCTCATGGACAGGACAAGTATTTGTGTTTTTGCTGCTGTCACGTGATTGAAAATCGTCTCGCTAGACCAACATTCATGTATTTAGTCACTACAATCAATGGTTGTTGGATTAGACGAATCTGACATTAAAATAGCAATATTATGCGTAATGTAAGTGCATAAATCATTATGAAACCGTATTTTATTACGTTGATGTTTGACGAAGATTACGTAACTTAAAACAATCTCATAACGTTGCGAACAACTGTATGTACTTAAGTACTTACCCCCGTTGACGTCATTTATGATTTATTTTTTACTCAACTCTCATTTCCTTGCGGGTGATTGCGAAACCTTTCTAAAATATAACTACTTAAGTATCTAATTTGCCAAAAATGAGCACACTAATAAGTTTTATATTCTGTTCTTGGAATATAAAAATAGCAAAAACCGTGTCATAGGCACTTTAACTATATACCCTAAGTACGTACCAGTTACATACTTGTGCTGCTGCAGGTCCGGATCAATGGAGTAAGCATCACGTTGAATGCCGGGGGAAATGCCAGTCGCCAATCGCTATCGAAAACTCACAAACCGAATACGACCCGTCTCTTGGAGCTTTCGATATGACAGGCTACGACGATATTCAAGGGGTATTAGTGGCTAGAAACAATGGACACACTGGTGGGTATATTCAACGAGATTTAATCGTTTTTGTCGTTGGTATCGCAAAATCATGTTTTATGGTATAACCTATATTTGTTTTCTTGAAAATATTCATCAAGTTGGTAGATAATATTGAATAGCAATTCTTAAATATTGAAGTAACAATTTCTTCTGATCACAACTATTGAGATTTACCTACTCAACATTCCCCTTTATCGTCAATTGCATTCTGGGACGACATAGAAAGCAGCATTAACGCGAGATGGATTGAAGAGGCCACATGGATCGGAATGTCGACCCCCAATCAAGAATCGAAACGAGAGGGGGATGCCGACTAAGCCACTTATGGGATGACCTGCTAGCCATTCCAATTGGCGAGCAGACGATCAATTAGTCGCCATTCCAACTAGCGATCAGACAATCAACTAGTCGCCATTCCAACTAGCGAGCAGACAATCAACTAGTCGCCATTCCAACTAGCGAGCAGACGATCAACTAGTCGTCATTCCAACTAGCGAGCAGACGATCAACTAGTCGCCATTCCAACTAGCGAGCAGACAATCAACTAGTCGCCATTCCAACTAGCGAGCAGACAATCAACTAGTCGTCATTCCAACTGGCGAGCAGACGATCAACTAGTGGCCATTTCATCTGGCGAACAGACGATCAACTAGTTGTCCTGGAAATCAGTTACTAATGAAGGCTACTGATGGTAGTCGAAACGTTGAGTTAGTAAATTTCAATCGCAGTGATTAGAAGAAAATCGTTTCTTTATTATATTTATTCTACCAGTTTTCCGGCCAATGTATTTTAATGAACAGCAATTTTAAAATAACCTAGAAACTCGCGGTTCATTAAAACGCGTTTGGGCGCATAAGGCATTGACGATATATCATTAACAACACGTTGATGTGATAAAACTGATCAGACTTTGTGCCTTTAGCAATATTGCCAACCAAAGAACCTTTGAATCGATGTTATTTTGTTGTTTATCAATTGACGGTTTCCGTTGACAAACTCGGAAAGCAGTCAACCAAAAGTCTTACTCGACAACCTCGCTTGGAAAATGAAACTTATCGATCATCATGTTTACGTAGTTTGGCTACAATGTAGCATGGGTATGCTTAAGCAGCTTGGTGAAGATTTTCGCCTGACCAATATCATTGTTTTCTAGCGGCTATTTCTCACTTATAATGTGTTTAATATGTTCACATTTGTGGATCTTGAATCCGAATAAAGATGATACTAATAATAATAAATATAAAACACAACATCCTGAGGACGTCTGGACTACTGTTGCAGCTTCTAGTACGCGTTGGCAGCTTTAGGTATACGGTAGCAGCTTCGGGTATGCCCTAGCAACCTGGGGAACGCAAATAAGTCAATAGCAGCTTAGGTTCTTAGCAGTCATTCAGAATGTTTGAGAAGCAGCTCCACCAAACGGTATATCGACGACCTTGCAACATCCTCGTAGGAAATAAAATCATTAAATTATTATCATAGTAAAGGAAACAATTCACGGAAAAAGTCACAGGAAACAAGTCACAACTTTAAATATATGTCTAGTTCTTTGTATTTATGCTATAAATTGATATATTAATTACAACACAAACTATATTTTGGCAGATTATTACAGATCACAGGAGTATTTAACCACCTTATCGTTTTTATTAGTGATACTCCAAAAGCCACTTTCAAAAGTGGTAGATGGTTGCTAAATCTCTCTGTCTAAGCCAGGGTATGTGGATGGCTCCAATCCAGTGTTTATTTATTATAACAGGTTGCATGAACTTTACGCTGTACAAGCTGCTACAGTTATATAAATTTAAACCAGCAAATAATGTAATAAATTACTGCAATAATAATTATTATCGCTTAACAGTGGTGTGGTAACATTTAATTAAGAGGATCACCTCGTATTTTGTCGGCAGTCCATGTCAGCGTAGCCGAAGCTAGCTGGTGGCTTACGGGCGGCAGTCTGACAGGAACGTACCGGCTGCGACAGTTCCACTTCCACTGGGGCAGCGACAGCAACGTCGGCTCCGAGCACACGATCAATCCACGACGATTCCCATTGGAGGTGGGCTCCACTAGCGACCGACTGATCGTTATGGTTCCTCCTACATTAAAAATGTTTGTACAGTACAAGGAAAAAAACAATTATTAATTTGTATAAAGCAATAGTTAGACCTCATTTATAATACTATATTGCTTCCTTGTCCACTTGCCATGTGGGCCTTTGGCTTGGATGGCAAATCTTGTTAAATCTTGTTAAATCCTTAATTCCTACCTAATATCCAGTACGACATGTTAATTCGTTTGTGCGACTTTGTTTATGCAGCTTTGGTGAAATCGTCAAACAAGCTATTAAAGTATATAATGTTTGGCCAAACATGATTTGAAGAGAAACAGGAAAACTTGTTATGTTATTGATTGTATTTGCTCTCGCGAAAGACACATGCCCGACAAGTTCAGTGGGTTGAAGCCTAAAGGTCGGCTAAACTATCCGCACACTACGTATTTGGACATCAACGAACCGGATTCGCGAAAGGCTAATTCAGTTGAGGATGGACTGTTAAAGGGAATATACAACGATTTTCATTGTTCAACAGTTACGGGGCTAAATCTTGGTTTCCAATAATTAAAACGCCCCAATTCTACGAACTGTTCGATCTCGATGTACATACAAAGTAACACAGTTTATAATTAATTGATTCGTCGGTATCTGTGTATATTACCGTCAGAAATGGAATACTCGGAGTTTGTCAGACCAGTAAATACGCCGATAAAAATATATTTCACCGTCACATGTGAAGATTGGTTGGTATGTCAATTACTGCGGTAAGGCGATCAGCTGCCATGTCTAGCGGCTTCGGCTATCACGGTATTATGCTTCTGTACATCCTCGTTTGTTATCAGCTGTTGACTGCCATTCACTGGTCTTACAAGCTACTTGATGAAAACTATTGATGGGTTTCAGTTTGTGTCTGCCTTTTGCTATATGGCCTTCAGTGCTTCCAACACTGGTGAATTTCTGTACAATTTGACTACATCAATTGATAGAAATATGATGCAATCTGCGAGAACGTACCTACAGAGAATATATTAAATTGTACAGTACATTGTAGAATCGGTGAAATAATGGTTATAATGTAAAATTACAACATTAAGTTTAAACGTGCAAATTAAACGATCATATAATAGTCGTACAAGTTACGGTTTAAATAGATAAACGTACACATAGAAGATTGATCGACTGATTTATTCGTTGGCTTGTTGAGTCATTGGCTGATTGAATTTATGTTTGATCGCTTGGTTGATTGAACAATTGGTCGGATGGCAGAGCAATTGGTTGGTTGATTGAGTGGGTGAGTGTAAAAGTGAGTGTTTGAATGAGTAATCGATGGCTCGATGGATGGATGGCTAGAATGATTGATTGATGAATTATGTATTTATTTTATATTCTCTATGTCAACTGTTACAGATGCATATGGTCCATGTTTCGGCTAAGTACCAGAGTTGTTCCGAGGCTCTGCAGGAAAAAAGAAGTATAGTGGTTATCGCGGTTCTGTTTGAGGTAAGAACAAGACACAGTTAAAACGTTGAAGCAAGTCTTGTACTTACTTAATCCCCTGTTCATTTCATTTACTAAGCATATGCGCGTCGTATTTGTTGGCGTCATTAATTGTTGACGGATTCACCTGATGTGTGTGTATATGTATGTATGCATGCATACATGTTAAGTATCCCGCATTCGCCGGGAGATTCCTGGAAATCCACCAAATTTCCCGATCTCCTGGAAAGGAGAACCACTCTCCTGGATTTTCAGTGAAACTAAAACAATTTGTTTTCTATGTTATTTTCCGAACTCGGCATGACCTAATGGGGTTTTATTTCCGGCTGACTCGAGTATGTTTTTCTGGGTCAACAGAAAGCAGTCAATACTGGTCAATACCGGTTATGATTGGCCGTTTTCTGTAACGTGCTCGGACAACGCAATCACGACGTATTTCTTGCGCTCGGTCTGGGCTTGCCAACTTATATCGTTTTCGATTGGCTGTTTTTCCCGATGTGTTCTGTGCATCAAGTGTTATAAAGCGTCTGATTCGATGTTTGTTGCACGGAAACAATAGTATGGCGAAGCATGGGTCTGATTCGTTCAGCGAAGAAGAAATACGCTGCAAAATACAAACCGGAATGGGCAACTGACTTGCGCGCGGTGGCAAGAGCGACATTGTTCGCCATGCAAGTTCGGTCAGTCACTCTACGTTGCAGAGAGCCACATCATCGCCCACAGCAACGCCCACAGCGGGCGGCGAAATTTTTTTTCCCATAATTGGTCCTGGCAAGCAGCGCCTTAGGCGGACATGGTTGGCTGCTGAGAATAGTTGACCTCCGAACTCTCTAATTCATAACAGCAATACACGTGTTCAATTGAACCTATGTCAACAATGACACGTGGCTTGAACTTGACCTGTTGAAAATAACGGTAATTTCACTTGCACTTGTTTTGATAAATCAAACAGTTTTTTGTAATTGTACAAAATATAACAAACACATGAAATCAACGTGGATTACTCTTAGAATTGTGCCGCCATAAAAGCAGGGACAAACTTTCAGTCAATCAATAATTATTTATTACAGTCATATAAAACAAACAAAACAAGCCATGAGCACAATATGAGAAGGTATAACAAACATTATTGCTAACAATATCACTCGATTAAAAAGATTATGTGCCATGAAAGCTTAGACAACAAATATTGACTATTTTGAGAAAACAAATAATAGAACATGGCAAAAAGGCATTCCATGTTTCATGTTTTAATGCCTGTAAAGCTAATTAGAGAAAAACCTGGTCTATGTCAACCAAATATTTACAAGAACTTTTCCAAATTATTTTACAGTTCGGGTTAATAAAGTGACTGATCAATTCACTTTTCTGCAACAGAAATAACGAATATTTTACTCGTATTGAGCATGAACATTATAAACAAATCAACAAGTCTGGTAGCACCAATCTTAAAGACAACCTATATGCACTACACGTGTGTCTTTATTCACATTTAAAGACAAACCAATAAGGATATAACTAATGTTATTGACCATCTTCATGCAAAATGTAGTTGTGGTCAAATGGCATGTTCACAAAATTATTAAACACTGCAAAATTTGAATTAACTGAACAACTAAGAATAATAATAAACCAAACTCAATGATCAAGAAATTATAAGTCAATACTGAGTTATGGCAGACTAATTTACCTATAAAAGTAAAAAAATAATGCTCCATTGGTGCCATAATGTAACATAAATGAAGAAAATTTCAAAAAAGGAAAAAGTAAAATTCGGACTCACAAAGCTTCGAACGCGAAACTCTACAACTGAAGTCAGGCGTTTTACCACTGCACCACCCAATCTACCCAAAATAAAAGTGACAGCTTCATGATATACATTCATCAAATTGTTTGCTAAGATTAGTATATAATATATCAATGATTTTCAATACTTCCACATATGAAAAACATTCAGAAAAAGGGCCAACACTCACCTGTAGTGCAGTTATTTCTTAAACATTTAGTTTCAAGCAACGCGCTATTTTTTATTTTTCCACCACAAACGCTGGCAAGAGTTCAGAGGTCAGCAATTCTCCGTAGCCAATCACGACCACGCGAGGCGCTGCTTGCCAGGACCAATTATGGGAAAAAAAAATTCGCCAGCGGGCGTGTGTTCTCGACCTGTCGAAAGATCGACACTGACTCTCGGTCGCAGCTCGGCAACGACACCCTGCTTGCGCTGCTGACATGCAAAATCAACAGAGACGATCCTTGCTATTCCTTTGTGCCAGAGAAGAATCTTCTCAAGTCGGCCACGGTTGCGACATGGGATTATGTGAAGGTTCACCAGTAAATGTGTAGGCTCGTCTCTGTTGTGCATGCTCTGTGAGAACGACATGGACGTTATTCTTTTCTGGTAGATTTGTGATATATGTGTGTGGGTTTTCATAAATTACAGGCGTGTGCCTGTCATGCTTGGTAAAGTCACCCTGCATGCTCTATGTGAGATCGACATAGGCGTTATTCTTCTGTGCCAGATGTCTAGAGCTGATGAACTATGTGTGAATATATATATATATATATATATATATATATATATATATATATATATATATATATATATATATATATATATATATATATATATATATATATATATATATATATATATATATATATAATATATTATATACTTTCCATGACAGTAACAACCACGTTTTATGATCACCAATCGCGAACAATTCATATATAATACAAAAGGACATTATATATATATATATATATATATATATATATATATATTGTTCGTGATTGGTGATCATAAAACGTGGTTGCTACTGTCATGGAAAGTATTCTTTTTGTAATATTTTGTTCTCTTAGACCATCCGATTTACACAGTCCCTGATTTTCCGAGACTACCCGATTTACGTTTTTCTGAAACTTAACATGTATGTGTATGTATGTATGTATGTATGTATGTATGTATGTATGTATGTATGTATGTATGTATGTATGTATGTATGTATGTATGTGTGTATGTGTGTGTGTATGTATGTATGTATGTATGTATGTATGTATGCATGCATGCATGTATGTATGTATGTATGTATGTATGTATGTATTACAGACATACATTAGGAAACAAAATATATATATATATATAAGTGGCTTGGACGATAATATAACAACCAACGTACTGAAATTTATGGATGACATACAAGTGCTTAGAAGGGATTACATTGATGTTGAAAAACAACATTTACGAAGTCAAATTAGTTAAATGATCTGAGAAATGGCAGATGTTTTCAATTTTGGGAATTGTAAATGCCTACATACAGGGCGCGGGAACTTGGATGTAAACTATGAAATGATGGGAGATGCTGATATAGGCACTACTGTAAAAAAAAAGACGCAAGTGTTACAATAAGTGCTGATATGAAAGTTTTAGAGCAGTGTGGTATTGCAGTTTCAAATGGTAATCACATGTTTGGGCTGATTAGGAGAAATACAACACACAATAAAAAAAGGTAATTATACCTCTCCATAAAGCAATAGTTAGGCTTCATTTAGAGTACTCTAAACAAACATGGATACCATATCGCAAGAAGGATATAGATACGCTAGAAATAACACAGAGGAGAGCAACTGATATTATTCCAGAACAAAGAAACCTTAGTTATGAAGAACGTCTAAAAGAATGTGGCTTAAAAATCATAAAGACAAGAGGAGATCAAATTGAATTTTTAAGATATTGAATGGGTATGAACATAATGATAGAAATAAAATTTCTCACTCAAGAAAAATACAATAACATGAGGACATGAGGTAACATTAATAAAGGATCAGTGCAGATTGGATATCATGAAGTATTCGTTCTCATAGAGGAAAATCAATGAATGGAACAAATTGTCTACAAATTGTGTAACTGCTAGCAGCGTCAATATGTTTAAATGTCTTGTATATATATATATATATATATATATATATATATATATATATATATATATATATATATATATATATATATATATATATATATATATATATATATATGAATATATGTATGTATGTATGTATGTATGTACGGATGTATGTACGTACGCACGCATGCATACATGCATGCATGTATGTATGTATGTATGTATGTATGTATGTATGTATGTATGTATGTATGTATGTATGTATGTATGTATGCATGCATGCATTCATGCATGCATGCACGCATGTATGCATGTATGTATGTACGGATGCATGTTTGTTTGTTTGTTTGTGATGGAGTATATTACATTACATTACAGGTCGGAGATACCGACAATGACGCATTCCGAGAAATTACGGATAATCTAGGTAAAATCCTCTACAAAGGTAGGCATAATAGTCACATTCACTATTTTTTGCTCACATAATTCACTCAAACGAACGTTTAGCAACTGCAGTGATGTGTTACATCAAATAATGTAAATATTCTTTACAGAACGCTTCGTTTTATTATACGATTAAACTGATTATGATATGAATATTATACTATAATTAATTAATTGTTATATATTACATGATAATGATTATAGTGTAGAATACTATGTAAAGTTGTTGATTTGATGTTTTCCATTGTTTACTTTAAACACCGTTATACATGTGATATCCACCGGTAAAGTATTCCTCCGTGTCACGCACAACACAACATCATCTACTTATTTTTTCAAATGCATTTACAAAAATGCACACGTAATAGTTGTATGAACTAAATTCTACAGTACAAAATGGCTGTCAATAAATATGTGAATAGGTCAAATTGTTTAAATTAATACGCATTATTTCAAAAGTCATCTCTTAGGGATCAGGTCATTTCAACTCTCATTGTATAATGAAAAAAGATCAGTTGAAGTTGAAAAGATAAAATACGGTCCCATTAAAAACATGGTAATTTGTAATAAATATACATATTTGGTAATTCTAGTCATGGATATATTCTGATTAATTGATAATGTTGATCGACCATCAAATATATAGTTTACTTCCAACGATTGAATAATTTGTCTCACAAAATAGAAAACAGTGAAATAACAATATTTTGATATGCGATACACCGATGTTCTGGAGAGGACATTTGTTTAACGTATTTGATGATCCCCGAAAATAATAATTTTTAGTAGCTATATTCTACAGCTCAGTTGGTGTGGTGTGAAAACACACGTATGTGTGATGCGTCTAGTGTTGTAATGTTGCGTGTAGTATGTAGTTCTCGCTTATAGCTTCAGCCGCCAGATAGCTCCTGGGTAGGAAAAAGGAGCAGATAGCATACGTATGCTGGTCTCCATAGACAAGACTCTTGCACAACCTCCTCGTGGTACAATCCGGATACTGGGCACCTTGCGGCGTCAGGCTAATGTGCTGGAGATCGGGGAGCAGGTTGGAGTCCTCGAGGTGCAGTGTGCAGGGCCCACCGGCGTGTACATGTCCCGACACTCAAAATTCCAACTCCCATCTATGGGCAAATATATAAGGGAGTAAACACTAAACGAAAATCCGGAGTGGAGTTGCCTCCAGCTGGACAGCCCCCAGCCAGTAAGGACTGACCCGGTCGACAAGTGGAAGAGTCCTAAGGAAAAACATGAACATGGCGTTGGCTTTGTGGTGAAGAACACGCTATTCATAATGATTTAACCCCCAGCAAATGGTTCAGACCGCATCCTATTCGGCTCTCAACTCAAGCAGGACCAGTCAACCTCATGAGTATCTATGCTCCAACACTCTGATTCCAAATATCAGTTCTATGGGGAGCTTGAAGCTGGTATCAGCAGAATTCCCAAGACATGACAACCCTACCTGTTGGTAGACTTCAAAGCAAGAGTGTTGCTAGTCATGAGGCTTGGCCTACCTGTCTCGGACACAATTGTTTGAGGAACATGAATTAAAATGGAAATGTCGTAAATTGTCCTGGAGACATCCCAGGTCATGTCATTGGCACCAACTTGACCTAATCATCACAAAGCGTGATTATCTCAACAACGTTCTCAACACACGCAGCTACCACAGCGCGAACTGTGACATTGATCACTCCCTGGTGTCTACCATAGTTAGAATGCACCCCGGGTTTTCCACACCAAACAGAAATACAAAACGGAAAAATCTCACAATATATGGCAAAAAGGAACGGCAAATCACCCGCTGGTACGAAGCAAACGTCACTCTCTTAGAACCTGTCGGCATATCCGCACACCAGTAATCAATGCACATTGATAACATAAACGATTTTCTTAGTGAAGTTGAAGTTTGGTCAGGTTATTTTAACCGTTTTAGGCCTTCCGCGTTTAAGTTTTCGAAATGCTCTTTTTGGTGGCACGTTACCCAAGAATGTCTATGTTTTCTTTCTAATAGTGGATGCTTCTTTTGACTCTCGTTTCTTACGTCTTTGTTTGTCTTGCTTTCTCGACAATTTGATTCCTCTTATCATTTAACGAGATTTAACAAGATTGCCATCCCAAACAACAAGTTCCAGATGGCAAGTGGACAAGGAAGCCGTTGGCTTATCGAGAGTCCAACAATTTGCTCACCTATGTGTAGCCCGCCCATATGAGATATTTATGAATTCTATTTTAAAACATATTCACACTCATTTGACAGTTTGTTCCATCCATTTATCGCCCTCTGTGAGAAAGAATACTTTCTCATATCCACCCTACTCTGCTCCTTAACTAATGTTGCTTTGTGTCCTCTGGTTCTACTGCCTTCTTTAAGTATGAAGAACATATTCCTGTCAACATCCTCATAACCGTTCACTGTTTTAAAACTTCTATTTGGTATCCTCTTAGTCTCCTGGTCTCTAGTGTTGTCAAACCACATTGTAATAAGCGGCTTTCGTAACTAAGATCTCTCAATTCTGGAATCGTTTTAGTTGCTATTCGTTGTATTCTTTCTAGCGTGTTCTATATGTTCTATTTACGATGCGGCCTACATGTTTGAATACAATATTCCAAATGTGGTCTAACTATTGCTTTGCATAGGGTTACAATTAGCTGTTTCTCCGTATACGTGATAGTTCCACTAATTAGCTCAATAATTTGATTTCCTTTCGAAGCAGTAATTCGAAAATGCTCAGATTTTTTATGTCAGCGCTAAATGTTACTCCTAAATCATTTTCTTGTGTAGTTCTACCTAGTACAGCACCCCCCATTTCATATTCTTCGTCCATGTTACCATGTCCTATGTGTATGCATTTACACTTCCCAAAATGTAATAACATTTGCCATTGTTCTGACTATTTAACTAATTTATCTAGATCATGTTTTAAACGTAGCTTATCTATAACATTAGTAACCTTTCTGAGTACTTTTGTGTCATCAGCACATTTCAGTACTTTGCTAGATATGTCATCTTCCAGATCATTTATATACTAAAAACGGTATAGGGCCTAATACTGATCCCTGTGGTATCCCACTCAAAACAGATTTCTAGTTTGAAATCTCACCATCTACTATTACTCTCCGTCTTCTGTGTGTAAGCCACTTTTCTATCCAGTTGATTACATCATTACCTATACCATGGGCTTTAGTTTAAGTAACAATCTTTGATGTTGAACTTTATCGAAAGCTTTCTGAAAATCTAAGTAGACAGCATCCATTGTTCGCCAGTCATTTACCCACTTTGTAATTTCTTTCAAAAAACATAAAAGATTGGTTAGACATGACCTTGCTTTTAGGCACCCATGTTGAAATGTATTTATCAATTTATGTTTTACAAGGAATTCCGCCATTTAATTAATATTTCGAGTAATTTACATACAACTGATGTTAAACTCACTGGTCTGTAATGTTCTGGCTTGTTCCTCGATTCCTTCTTAAATAGTGGCGTAATGTTTGCTTCTTTCCATTCTGAAGGAACTATTACTTCTTTTAGTGACAATTTTGCAAGTGGTGTACTAAATTGCTGAACAATTTCCGTAGCAGTTGTTGTGGTATCCCATCAACTCCAGGTGATTTATTATGTTTCATCTTCTAAATTTTCTTTGCTATCATTTCAGGAGTTACAAATAACTGCCGCAAATGTTCTGATTTTTTGCTCTCAAATTTAGTAATTGTAACTGGAAGTGAGCTGATATCTTCTGTGGTAAAAAATTAGCTGAAATACTCATTCAAGACCTCTGCCATTTGAAACCCGTCTGAAATTGTGTTTCACCTGTTGTTTTCCAGTGGTCCAAACTTATCTTGAACTTTCTGTTTACTCCTTACATAAGCATAGGAACTCTTGGTGTAATTGTTTATATTATATATATATATTTTTCGAAGGTTCTTTTATATTTTATAATTTAGTTGTAGCTAGGTTAAGTGCCTGTTTGTAATTTGCATAGTCTTCATCCTTTCTGGTACGCCAATAAACCCTCCACACAGTTTGCTTAAACACTATTTTTTTAATAGCTTCGTTTCACATGTGTTTCTTTGTAGATCGTTTTCCTTGTTTTTTTTCAAGGTAACAAATGTATCGAGGATACTCTCAATTTCATATTTTAGAATATTACAACATTCAATTGCGGTCTTATTCATCATCATTTTATTCCAATCTATCTTTGCTAAGTATTTTCTCATAACTTTATAGCTACCTTTGTGGAGGTTTCTCCTATACGTTTTTTTATTTTTACCTTCTGATTTTACATTGATGTAAAATTTATTTGATTGTGTTCGTTATTACCCAATGGTTCATGTATTTTTACATTGTACATTATGTCCCCTGGTTAGTTCTAGCACTTGCTGAATAAATGAAGCTACACTGAATTAAAAATATAAATTGTTGGTCCTTACCCCCTGTACTCTCTAGAAATTTCCACTGTATGTGTCCATGGTTAAAATCGTCCATTATGATACATTCCCCTTTACTAACTTCCTTTATAGTATTTTTGTGTTATCCTCTTCGTTTATGTTTGGAGTTCGGTAACCTAATCCAATAGTTGATTTTGAATTTCCTGAAACTATTTTGCACCAAGCAGCTTCATCGCAATCTGCTTCGCTTTCTAATTTTATTTCATAAGCCTGAATATATTATTTAACATATAAAATAACTTCCCCTCCCCTTCTTCCTATTCCATCTCTCCTAAACATGACGTATCCTGTCAATCCTAATTCAGCATCTGTTATTGAAGGCATTTGTTCGCAAATATGTTTAGGTTATTATTAATTGTTCGTGCGTATCTCCAGCTTTCTGATTCCTACATAAGCACTGATCCTTGTCTCCATATTTACATTATATAGATTGTGATAAGTGTCATCATAATAACTAACAACAATGCCCATCATCCTAGCTGAATTTCGAAAAAAATTTACGGAGACGACCCGACTACGCGGTCACTGACAAATCCCTGAAAGTTTGGCTTCCGATAAGCAAACATACATTGTTAACATACATACAAACATACCTGTATAATATACATACAAACATATATGTTTAACATACATACAAACATACATTTTTAACATACATACAAACATACATGTTTAACATAAATACAACACTATATTGTTAACATACATACAAACATGCATTTGCTGGATAATAATAATGTGGCTTTTGTTATATATAACGAAACGTTACGTCGACTTCAGGGCAGGACATTACATTGAAGGCGTTTCCTCTCCGTCATTTGATGCCATCGAACTTGACCGACTATTACACCTACGAAGGTAGTCTGACCACACCGCCCTGTTCCGAGGTCGTCATCTGGAACATCTTCCGGGAATCAGTCGCTATCTCCGAGAGACAGGCAGTGTTCAACATTCTTTGAATTTAAAGGGAATGCGCAACGATTTTCATTGGTTGACTGTTAAACTGAACGACTGCTACGGGACACTGCGACACGATATGCATTACTATTTGTAAAATATATTTTGGGTAAACAGCAAAACCGTACAAAACATGCTATCATCGTGGTCTTTCATATTTCTACAGATTAATACAGATTAAAACATGAAGATTGCTAATTTGAAGGTAACTTAGATCACATTAGTTAAAAAAATCATTTAATTATACAGAACCCCCAACTAGCTCTGTATCCGTCATTCAATGCAAATCGTCGTACATTCCCTGTTAAGTAATATAATTGCACCTTCCATTGAATTCGGAAAATCAATCGATTCGGCAAATTTAGCCCGCTCCTTTCCAATTATACTTGCACAGAATGCATATCATTAACAACAACTATATTTTATATATACCTTAGACATGTATATTTGATTGCATCTCGTATATGTTGGCGGAAGGTAGTTTTGTTTGTGTAAAGAAAAATCTAGTTGTATATTTCTCACTTATGTAAACGGGTACGGTGTCTAGCGACCTAGAGAAACCTGATCTATTTCATGTTATAGCGCTTCTCGTTTCAGATTCAGTGTACAACAGATTGAACTGGTCTGGTACTCAATACGACAGGCTAGCAATTACTTTGTTTTAGTCTATGTGAAATCATCAAACAAACTACTAAATTATTATCACCTTTTCCGATCAGAAAAGGCAAAAAGAGGGTCTGCAGGTCTGCTCTGTATAACATAACACATGGCTATTTTCACTTTCGCAAGTTACCCGGTCTAATTATCAAAATCATAATTTTCGCAAAACGTACGCTTTCCTTTATTAAATTAACTGCCCATAGTACTACAACTATTCATACACTACATATTTTAACATCAACGAAACATTGAATAGATGTTCTTATGATTTTCTTATTAAAGTTTATTCACTACTACCCTACGTTTCGGCAACCATTGGTTCCCTTTTCATTATTGGAATTCAGGGATGACTTCTACTTCTGCTGGACAGATGGCATGGGAAACCAGCTGCCCATACGTGGCTGAATCTGTTTCCCCGTCACTGACCATGCCAACAAGAAAAGCTGCATTATTGGTTTGCTTGTACTGGGTAATTTTTTATTAATTGTGCTGAAAGGAAAATCTACACTATTATTCCAACAGGATGAAAATATTCGCCAAAATAGATATGTGAGCATACATTTTGTTGCAGTTGGAATCGTTCAGGAAGCTCAGAACGTGCCGGGCAGACGAGGAAGAGGCCGTGAGCGAAAGACTTTCGGTGCAGCGCCTGCAGGATAACTACCGTCCGCTGCAGCCTATCCACGGAAGGATGGTCCGAAAGAGTTTTCGCGGCGATGGCCCCGAAGAGCCGTTGTGTCTCGAGCAATGCGGTTGTACCACGCCCACTCTTGGCTGATACAACGCCTTTATGTTTGCCGCTGTTGGATCTCGAGTATCGTCTCATCAAGGAAATCTACCGGGCAGCGAAGACGTAAGTTACGTGTACGTTGGGTTCGCCAATATACGACACTGTTATTTAATTTGTGATTGATCATGATTTTGGCGACGATCGTGATCTTATAGACTGAAGGAATACAATCATTCAGTCCTTCATTCGGTCGTTTTTCCTCCGTCCAATTTCCCTTCCTTTCACATTAACTCCAACTATACCGTCATCCCTCTCATTCGTCCACCCTTCTTCGTTAAAATCAACATTATAATTTACAACTAGTATAATGTCTGATCGGCCAATTTCCCTCTTTGAGGCTTGCAGCTTCTGGACTACGTAACTTATGTATAATGATATTCCTGATTACGCTAAATGTTGTATTAGTTTGTCCACTAGACTTCGTTTGAGTTGTTTTCGTTCCATATAGTGACCTCAGCAGACAGAGACCATCAACCAGAAAGTCAGAACTGTGAGGAAGAGAACCATTGCCTCATCCATCATCGTGTTTGCAAGATTTGACTTCGTACTCGGGGAACAGAGTCAACTGTGCTACATATTAGCCCAGTTAAGGTGGGATATAGTCTGTTGTTTCCCGTATTCAATACAAATAGGTCCAACGGACTGACCAACTGAATTGACAGGTGACAAACATTTTCTTCTTCTTCTTCTTCGGCGGTCTTCTCGTTTTCGAGTATGCTACATCTGATCTTCAGTTGCTTAGTGTGGTCGTAAGTGCGTTGGTACAGGCTCGGTCAAGATATACTATCCCAACAGCCTTATTTATAATGCATCTTTCCAAGTGCTTCCTGAAAACAACCAGATCTTAAATGTTTTCTTAATTTTCACAGATCGAAAACCTTTCCCAAAATGTAACATATATTTTCTAATTTGTAACACATAATATATTTACGTAATGTTGTTTTGCTTATATCTGACTATCTTGTCCAAATAGTATTTGTCTATATGGAAGATACGGCCATTAGTTATTCCATCTGGCCCAGATAACGTATTACATTTCAAAATATGACATAATACGAGACACCCTACCATATGTTGTTTGTATAATTAAAAATGTAGCAAATATATGTTTAATTTTTTTTTCTTCCGATTTTGTCATACGACATCCCATGACGACGCGCATAGAGGGACGTGTCCATACACTGCAACTGCACTAATCCTGATTTAAGATTTGACGAAAGATAACAACGAGTGCAGCACCTGTCGGTCGCGGCGATCTCTGATAGTGTTCTGCTTCACAAATTGCACATGACAGTTGTAGAATTATACGACACAGTCGTATCAATAAATTGGCCTACATAGGGTCGATAACCTTCAAATATCCTAGGTGGGTCTAAGTAGTCTAAGGACAATCGACGCAATACCGGGACCTCAACTGTAACCACCTCCCTGTCTCTTATAGAAAAGAAATCACGACTTCAGAGGCACAATATGGATACAACGTATTCTTCTTGCTTGCAGCGAGACAGAAGAGGATCTACCGATCTAACACGTTACACCTGCAAACGAGGAGTTCAGAGTACTGAACATGTAAATCTAAATGTGCAGTGACAATCAGCAACTACAGTGCTTTACCACAGTTATCGGTGATAACTAATCGAAAAATAAGGCAATGCGAACCACCAACGTTGTCATATTTATTAAAGGATAACATCACTGTATAACATACCAAGAAGCACTTGTCGTGCATGATTGAATTGCAAAACATTGTATTCATAACATAAACAAAACATATCACTTTATTTCATCCCATGTCCATGTGGAAATGATGCATTGACGTTTCAGAAAAATATTCGTATGTTAACTAATATAGTCGCTCGGATAGGAAGTATCCGTTGGTTGAGTTTCTATTTCATACAATGCATGAAACATAGTAACGCCTGTTGCTACGACGTAATAACTCGTAAACAACAATGAGTTGCCAAGCCAACCATTTCATTAGACAATTCCTTCAACTGTTCATTTTGCCTTTTTTGTAATCAAGTTGTTGCAGCGGTCACATGCTCAGTGACGCCTCTGTTGGGGATGGACGTGGCCAAATTCCCGGTTCGGTCAATATGGCCTATGCGCTTACATCAAATAAGTCAGCATACAGGAATCATTTCGTCGCAAAATGTCAGCAAATAACGAAAGCGGCAAGCAAGTGTCAATGTCAACTTGCGTGATTATTTATTAAAGATCAGTCAATTTGTGTCAATATTCCATCACAATATTTCGTGTCGAAATCTGACCAAACATGAGACGTTAGTACGATGACGACGAACGACTGAAAATACAGTGTTGTGTGACTATGTAACGTTTATTCCTGATCCACGAACCGCATCTTCGCAGCTTTAATACCACATTTCTTTTCGCATGTGTTCCCCGCTTTCAAACACAGTCTCTTGCAGAACTTGCGGGAGGCCGCACACGTGTTATTCTCTAGGCAGTGTTTGACACATTTTAGTGCTTCCTCCGAACACGATTCGAGACAAGAGTGGTAGTACTTGATACGTTTGGGTGACCAGGAGCTACATCGCGTCTTTGGAATCTGGCACCAGAAGATCGCCAGCAACAACATCAGAACAACGCATGATCTGCCAACAGGAAGCTGCAACACACGATGTAGTGGAGAATGGAGTTAATTGCTCGACACAAATTCCCACAACGTGTCACTTATCATACTCCGAAATCAATGTGACTATTCGTTTCTATCATGAACATAGTGGTGAATAGTTTTGTGTCCAGGTAACCTAACCGGCGATAATATACGGATGCAAGTAGAACTCAAGATACAAGGAACTGACGATATATTGTGCGAGCCTTAATCTTATACTTTCATGTGCATATGTATATATTTCTGGTTGGCCCATTCGCGTGAAGACAGTGCTCAGCGTAGTGTTGAGCTGACGCCTTTATACTAATTTTGTACAGGGAATGGCATTACCTTCTTATAAACGCAGAACATTATTTTCTGTCTTACCCGATGTCATTTATAATTACTTGAGTTCAAGCAGTCGCTCAGCGGAAAGAGAGGAACTTGACACTGTATAACGATAGAAGTTATATGTCTACACATGACGAAGCCAACATGTGCTCTTACTACTGGATTTGTTTATATGCACTTGGACATCAAGGAATACATATATTAAATGTGTATATGTGCATGCGCGCATGCGCGCGTATGTGTGTATGTGTGTGTGTGTGTGTGTGTGTGTGTGTGTGTGTGTGTGTGTGTGTGTGTGTGTGTGTAAGCGCGGTTGCATATGTGTGCGTACATATCTGGGCTTGCATGTGCGTGCTTGCAAGCGTACGTATATGGGTGTACAATCCCAGTAAGTATATATACGAAAACAATTTCTCCAAACATTGTTGGCATACGACGTGTGAAGTTGAAAATCAAACGGCGTTCCCGGGTGTCCTTATGAAGAGGAATTATCGAGATTAACCAAATAGACTGAGTGGCAGTGGCGATAAGCCTGCTCTCCAAACCTAGACCCCCATAAAGACAAAACACGCGTGCATGCTTATGCTACCCCACACGCGCACACGCATATGCACACACGCACTCGCGCATGCGCACGTACTCGCGCACACGCAAACCCATACACGCACGCGCACGCGCACACGCACACATATGCACGCAGATACTTGAGGATTAAGCTCTTCTTCACTTATTTGCTTTCGACTCAGCCACGCACGAGACGTGTCATATCATCTGCTGACTAGATAAGAACAAAGCCGTCGGAAAACGTTTCACTGATTTACTTCCTCCCAACTATACCTTCGTCTCTCGGACAATATACGTGGTTAATAACGAAAATTATAAAAAATCAATGTGATTCAACACTAGATAGATCCTAAAATCCTAAGATCTTAAATCCTAAAAACTGTCTATTGCTCTTTAGTATTAACACACTTGGTATTTTGTAAACGCGTGCATACTCGTCAAAGTTGAATACAATTATAATTGTACAAACGAAAGCAATAAGAACGGGAATAAGAATCACCAATGACTATGATTTATTTGCCCTCACAGGTCCCCTGAATATATAACAAAATATACAGGACCCTCGTTCTGTGATCCAATATCGGATCACATACACAATTCGACATCAAATACAATTTGTATTGTATGTGTGGTGTGTGTGTGTGTGTGTGTGTGTGTGTGTGTGTGTGTGTGTGTGTGTGTGTGTGTGTGTGTGTGTGTGTGTGTGTTTGTGTGTGGGTGTATAGTTGTGTGTGTGTGCATGTGTATGTGTATACAAACACCTTCTCGTCCATAATGTCGGTAGCGTTCAGTAACTCTGTAGTCGTGTCTTAGTAAAATTGGTGGGCGACTTGTCACGCTGTGAGATGAATGAACTATGCATTGGGCCAAGTAAGAAACCCTTGTGTGACTATTCAAACATACTGAATGTGACTACGCATGCTGTCCGGTGTCAATGTTTGCTTGAACTCCTCACAACACGTTGCGAGAGTAATAGTTAAAGCGTACAACACAGTTACAGTTACTTGGCGCATAAAAGCAAAATACGTATTGCTTTTTTGAAGATCCACGCAAAATTTATATTGTCCGAACCCCCCCCCCTCATGGCAGTCAAGTATTAATATTGTGCCGATAACAACATGGCTCCCAGGTTTTCTGTGTAAATTGTTTTGCCATAACAATGGTGTTCTGCCGTATTTTGCGTAGCTATTCCACGAGAGTGTATAGAATGCCATGGTAAGGTAATGTTTGACAATTTCACGACCGGTCGAGCTCTAGTGAAAATCGGAGTTTTGTACACATTTCGCACACGCGGGTTCCGTAGTACGTGGCCGATTTCCGAGTCCCAATTTCGGCAACCGGACACCTCTTCAAATGATCGGCACACAAACATTTATACAGATATTTGTATTATGTTTGTCCTTAGATGCTGATAACACAAAACTCTTGTGGATGCATTTTTCTAAACGAGTTACACCGTACACTATTTGCAGCACCACGTAGTATTATTTGAAGTGTACATATGGTGAATATATGCATGTATATGTGAATATATGTATTATATAAATCATATTAGGAACTTTTAAAACATATAGTGAAATGAATATATTTAATATGTATGCACATAGAAGCATAAAAGTGTCAGTTGCACTGCTACATATGGCAATACAAACAATGCCACTGATATGTGGAAGCCACTAAAGCAAGAAATGTCAACCTACTAATGTGATTATAATTATTTCACTTGCTCTTACAAAATGCGGTGCATTCAATAAATATTTTGTACAGTAAGTTTTGTATTTTTTTCGTCACAAAAGAGAACCAGGCGTGTTAGGTGTGTTATCAAAATGGGTACGGCCAAACAATGTATTCTGCGGAAGGCAGCATAGGGTTTCAGGGATATCAAGCTATATATTAGATATTCTTACTTGTCGACGCAGGACATCCTATTGGTGGCGCGAACACAAACGATCAGCTGCTATTTAGGAATATTTTATTATTAAACTGATGATGTATAGGCTTCCTTATCTCAGTGTGAGGAAATAATATCCAGCTTCATCCTAGCCTCGTTGACGCTCTTCATATTATTTGTTCTCTTAATCCATTGGCAGACACCATATTTTTTGGATCTAACAAGATTTAACAAGATTTGCCATCCAAGCCAAATGCCCAGATGGTAAGTGGACAAGGAAGCCATTGGCTTATCGAGAGTCCATACTTTTTATTTACGTGTAATCCGCCCTCCTGAAATATGTGACAACCTTGTTTTTAAACATATTCACGCTGCTAGCAGTTACACAGTCCGTAGACAATTTGTTCCATTCATGTGTTGTCCTCTGTGAAAATTAGTATTTCAATCTACACTAGTTCAATCTACACTGATCCTTTACTAATTTTACCTCATGTCCTCTAGTTCTACTATCTTTCTTGAGTGAGAACACATATTTCTATAAATATTTTCATACTCATTCGATATCTTGAAAAACTTCAATCTGACCTCCTCTTAACATCCTTGTGTATAGGTTTGTTAAACCACATTCTTTTTGGCGTTCCTCATAACTAAGTCCTCTCAGTTCTGGACTAATTTTAATTGCTATCCTCTGTATGCGTTCAAGCCTATATATATCCTTCATACGGTATGGTCTCCTCGCTTGTATACAGTAATCTAAATAAGGCCTAACTATTGCTTTATACATAGGTATAATTAGCTTTTCATGTTATATTTCTCTTACTCAATCCAAAAATGATGTTTCCCTTTGAATCTGCAAAACCACTCTCTCCTGAAACTTTCCTATCAGTTCTTATTGTTATTCATAATTCCTTTTCTTTTGCAGTATTGTACTTTATATTCAGGTTCCCGTTGCCTGTATTCTGTGATTTCTAATTTGAAATCTCTCCATCTACCACAACACGCTGTCTTCTGACAATCAAACATTTTTCTAACCAGTCAATTATGTCATCCCCGATAGCTGCACTAAGTACCTTTTTTTGTAATTGGCGTAGACTTTATCCTTTCTGTTACGCCTATGAACCCTCCATATAGTTTGCTTGTACACATTTTAAATAATAGTTTCTTTAAACAAGTGTTGCTTTCTAGGCCGTTTTCCTTGTTTTTTTTTTAAATTGAACAAATTGATCAATGATACTCTCAACTTAAAATGTTTAATGTTCCATGTTATTACAGTTTAGCTTTGTTAAGTATTTTCTTTATATTTATCCTTGTGGAAGTTTATTGTGTATGTTTTTCATTTTTACTTACGACAGTCGTCGTGAACATTTGTACGTAATAACGACGAAGGCTAATTCGATTTACGAATAAAAGTCACGGGGTGAATTTCGAAAAAAATACAAGATCCTTTCTGGTTCGTTGATGAACTTCTGAACGTTTGGCGCCGAGGTGCATAGCGTCTTGGAGGGGTAGCGTAACAGTATGATGAGTTTCATACAAAGGAATGCGTAGATCTATGTTCGGTCATGTGTTGCGCATGCTCGATGATACCCCTGCACAACTGGCCCTCTCTCCTTTGCGGTTTCTCAGATACACCGATACAGGGGCCAAGATGGCAGACACACAACAGTCTTACTTGACAAAGTGTGGTCGGCAGAGAAACCTCGTGAGATTAAGAGAGATGGCGGGGGAGGGACTGACATTGATGTGTACCCATGCTACTCATCTCGTAGGAACAGTAAGGCAATCAATCAATACTAAGGAATGTCGTTTTGAATATAACATTATGACCAGCCTACTTGTTTTTATTGTATCGAGTACAAAAGACCGCTGTAGTAGTGTGATTCATGTATGGACTGATAATATGCTATAAATCAATACTTTTTGATAATGTGCAACAATTGAATACATTATCATAGCTGTTCTGTAGACATCAAGATATGTCGCTACAGTTCGCTGAGCTGGCACGATGACGACTAGCGACTGAAAATTCAGTGTTGTGTGCCAATCAATACTTTTGATAATGTGCAACAATTGAATACATTATCATAGCTGTTCTGTAGACATCAAGAGATGTCGCTACAGTTCGCTGAGCTGGCACGATGACGACTAGCGACTGAAAATTCAGTGTTGTGTGCCTGAATAACGTCCATTCCTGAAACGGGCGCCGCGTCCTCGTAGCCTTAACGCCACCTTTCTTGTCGCACACTGTTCCCGCTTTCAAACACAGTCTCTTGCAGACGCAAATGTAAATTGGCCTACGCTTTTGAATACCCCAGCATATAATCAGGCAAGACATGTTTATACTCGGCTAATTATTACATTCCCTCCCATCTTAAATCCGAAAAAATGTTCAGTTGTTCTTTAGTATTGCCATACTTGCAATGGTGGAAACTGGTGCATACGCATAGCTTAATAAGGTTAGGATGTTGCAAAAGAAACCAATCATAATCATCAACAACTATGATTTGCTTGCCCACATACGCTTGCAAACAACATATCAACACTATTTAACATAACTATTGAAATTCACCAAAACAATATGGAGCTGCAATGCATACTTTATTCATTAACCACGAACAACCACTCATTCATTTATAATTACATATACAGGGTCTCATTCTGTAATTCCATCCCGGATCATATTCATAATTTGACATCAAATACAACTCAACGCAACACATATTTTCAACTTACTTCAACTAGACATACCGGTTAATTACATTTGGACTAGTCACGGGTTAAACATAAGTACATAATTTATATATGCAATACAAACATATAACCGGTTACAGTGCAGGACATACTTATCTATTACAACATTTTGGATATTGTACTAGAAAGTTATTGTACCACTAGGCTGTGTTAGAATATTGTATTCAACCGCACTCGCTCTGTAATATAACATTTTGTTATGCACCTTAACGTAACTTGTATTTTAATTAGTATGAAATAAAAAAATTGCCACTTTGTATATAACATTAACATGTAAATACACTCTAATTTTGTATTATTATCTCGCAGTATATAATGTGTATATGATACTTGGTACACTACAATGTGTAGTCCATGTCATAAATCCAATTTGGGATTCTATGATATCTCCCATGTTAAACTAACCTATTCAATCTTCATAATTTTGTAATCCATGATGTACGTCTGAATAAATTTCATTCTTTATTCGTGAACTGTATCCTATTAGTCTCATCAAGACATCTCTCTAGGCATAACTGCAACGTTTTCACACACATGTTCTTGCAAACCTTGCGGGAAGCGTCACATGTGTTGTTCTTCGTGCAATGTGCGTTACAACTTTGTATTTCCTTCCTACACGACTCGATGCACGAGCGGTAGTACAACAAATATTTGGGTGTATACCCGATGCAGGTCGTCTGTGGCAGCTGGCAGCAAAAGATCGCCAGCAACAGAACCAGAACAACGCCTGATCTGCCAAAGGAAAGCTGCAAGACACAATACAGTGGATAAGTAACAAGACAATTAAGTGTGTGTGTATGTGTGTGTGTGTGTGTGTGTGTGTGTGTGTGTGTGTGTGTGTGTGTGTGTGTGTGTGTGTGTGTGCGTGCGTGCGTGCGTGCGTGCGTGCGTGCGTGCGTGTGTGTGTGTTTGTGCGTGCGTGCGTGCGTGCGTGCTTGCGTGCGTGCGTGCGTGCGTGCGTGCGTGCGTGCGTGCGTGCGTGCGCGAGCGTGTGTAAACATATTCTAGTTTCAAAGTTGTCATACAGGTACCTTCTCGTCCATAACGTCGGTGGCGTTCAATTACTCTGTAGTAACACTGAGCGACGTGCCAAGCTGTAAGACAATTGATGTGTGTATTTGACCAGGTAAGATACCGTTGTGTGACTATTCAAACAGATTGAATGCCATTAAGTGTGCTGTCCGGTGTCAATATTTGCTTGAACATCTCATAACAAGACGTCGCGAGAGTAATTGCCATGGCCTTTAGCACAATTACAGTTCCTTGGCGGACAAGACCACCACATTTAATCATTGGGCTTTTTAGGGTCATGGTTAGTTATTTCTGAAGGGTAGCCACGCAAAATGAATATTGTCCCCTACGGGGCAGTCAAATATTGGCGATTTTGTGCCGATAACAATATGACCCTAATTTTTTCCACGAAAGTTGTTTTACCTTAACAACGCTTTCAACAGTATTTTGCGTAGCTATTCCATGAATATTGTTGCTTCATTTTGTACATAGAATGTTAAGGTACGTTGATGTTTTACGGGTTCTAGTAAAGATTGATTTCATAATCCTGATTTTGACCAACAAATGAGCGCCACACAAGTGTATCCTTAGATGCGGTTAATATAACACATTTTGAATGCATTTGTGTAAACTGTTTACACCATAAACCATTTGCAGCACCACGTAGTTTAATAGCGTAAATATGTGCCTGCATATGTACATATATATGTATTATTTAAATGATAATAGAACATTCTAAAACATAGAGTGAATATGTGTTGTGCTGTCCACTTGGTCCTAACCTTAGCGATCCGACGTAGCTGCTCCGGGTCGACCTTTCCTCATCCAAAAGCCGATGTGCTGCAGGTCGGCGTCAATAGTGCCTGGGATGCCGATTCTATCCCTAGAGACCGGACATTGCGGGTATTGCTTGGTTTCTCAGAAACACGTCGACTAAGATAGCAAATGGGATAAAGTACAAATGATTTAGCGTACATCCACCCATGACGAGGGAAAACCTACTAATCCACGTTTCAACAGTTCGATATGCCAAGAGTACTGTAGTAGTACTGGCACCCCTGGCTAGCGTGGATGAATGATTGCGGCCTTTCTCATGTCCTGCTTAACTAATATTAGCAGTAACACTTCAAGGCAAATAGTTATTGGTGGAGGTAAATTGTATTGAACATGTGTGTTTCGGTACTGGCTATTAATGCGTCGGTCAGGTAGTGGATCATTTAAAGTAGTTGTTCATATATTTGCACTTTACGGGCGTTTTTCCGTAAAGGGTACACATTTAGTCCCACGCAACCTCATAAATCAAAAGGTTCCATTTATTTAGTTCATTTTATTTTCCAACAATATAGGGTATATATGATGGGCTTGAAAGTGAAGCTGTAAAATTAACAATCTGGATAGGACATTTCTTTGACACAAAATATACCATTATGATACGAAGTATATATCACCTATTCTTATACATGTTAGTTTTTTTATTCAAAATATGAAACATAATCTAGGAACACCCTGTATTCGGCATATTTTATATTTAATATAATTTGATAAACTAGAATTTCGAAGCGTTTTTTTATCGGTGGAATGCACATCGTCATCAAGCGGCCTAAAATGCCTACATGCAGTGAGGAGAGTTTCTTTACTTACAAAATTATCCTTGCCGATCCAGAAGAAGGCATTATTCCTATCTCACGGCCTACCGTTGTCTGCAAATTGCATTTTCGGAATAGCTGATATGTCAATCTTATACCGCTCATACTCGCGTTCTCATTAAGATAGCTGGATGACACTGATTTATTTGGCAATATAATTTCTTATGATAAAATATAAAAGTAAAACATGAAAAGAAAAACCTAACAATGATTCTAGGAGGATTTTTTTTATAGCTACGGCGTATGTGCGTTGGCTGTACGTTATATCTTCAAATACCGTTTACTTTGAAATGAAATAATATTATAGAGAATAAAATATTGACAGGACGTTATCTCGATACTCTAGCGAAATATACACCCGACGCGCGGAGCCTCCATTAGGCGCCCGTGGATAGGGTCGATAACCACCCTGTGTGCCCATTCTTTCACGCATGTGAATTGCCTTTCCTTTTTGTCGGTTTTGTCGAGAAGAAAAAAACGACAATAACGTCACTAACGTGTTGTTGCTTTTATTTGTTATTTGTTTTAATATCCGTATGGTTTTTAAACCCTCTAAGGCTTATATTTACAAGAATAAAAATAACAACACCCGTGTGACGTCACATCCGTACTCCATATTAATATGTAGAAGTCAATGCGACTTCATTAACGTGCATGGCAGACAGTATATATTTTACATGGTCATTAAATTAACTTCACACTGATACATGCATTTAGAGTATTTAAAGAATTATTCCAATTTGAACGATAATTGACATTGTTATTTGAGATATTAAGACTTATGTATACTCAATTTAGGCTGGGCAACAAAGAATTGAAACCGGCAGGTGGTTCAATATTTATATGTATTGTACTTTGTGTAATATGAATGAAATTGGGATTAATTTCACATATTGTTTAAATGTGACAATTTAACAGACAAAACCAATATCTTTCTGCCTAGATATTTTATTAATCACGCTAATACTTTCAAGATCTCTGTGTTGTTTAACATTCATAGTTCTAATAAACTAATACGAATTTGTAAATTAATCAATATCATAATTGGTAAGTTTAATTATCATTGGATGTTCTTATTATTTTAAAATGTTATAAATATTTGCAGATACTCTTTCTGGGTATTGTACATTTATCTCATACAACATTGTATGGCATAAGCTAATAACACTTGTCTTGTCTTGTTTTAATTCGGTCCACATACGATCTGATAAGAATTCGACACCGGGTCGCGAATGTGTCCGAGTGTCGATAATACATCAGTGTTTTTTTATCCTTTTCATTGCAATTTATTTGTCTATTCTTCCTCTTCTTCCCCTTTGTCCGGTCATCCGGGTTGGGGTCATCTCCATCCATCGCGATCTTCTGCCAATCCCCCCTCAGCTGTTCAACTCTGCCCTTTCGATATATATCTTAACACTGTCAGTCCATCTCTATGTTTGATCCTCTACAACACTGTTCTGTTTTCCGCGGTCTCTTTGTTTCCATGACTGTTTCTCTGAATGTGTCCATTGAAGTATGTTCCCTACTAGCTTCATCCTCAGTTTTTTCAGTTTTTTCTTCATTCCTATCTCTTCTCTTAATTCTCCCATCTTTCCTCTCAATTGATAGAAGCAGGTTCAAGTCCACCTGATGCTGTTTTGAAGTATTGGCTACTTCTTTCATCCCACTTTGTCTGTGTATTTTGTTAGGCGTACATTGCCAAACACACAAATTATTACACATTTTAAATTCTCGTTTCCTTCTCAGTGAACACATTTTAAAACCAAACTATTAAGTTCAATTTTACATATTCCGTATTTTGAAAAACATCTACAGCTTACGTAGATGAAATAGTATATTTCATAAAAGCTTTCCACTGTATATTAAAGTGCTGTCCCCGGGGGAAATGTGATTACTCGAAGTGCTGCCACAGGGTGTCCTGTTGTTCTTCCCAAAATTGTTGAGATGGCCTTGGAATGAACAGGTCTGCCAGGGGGTGAAGTGTAAAGCGCTTTGAGCAGTCCTGTGGACCGGATACCGCGCTATATAAGAACATACCTTTACCTTTAGGAAACAAGACACCCCTTGTTGACATTTCAGAGTTTAGATTCGCCCATGATCTCACGCATGTTTCCCGACACAACTTGGCAGCTCTGAAAATACCTCACAGTGGTGGCAAATGTTTAACATGCTACGTACTCCATCTCTCATGAATCACTGCTAAAGGATCCTTCAATAAATGTGATTGGCCTGTAATTGCAGTGGTTATGATTACAGACCAATCTCAATATTACGTGTTTCATGTGCCAAATAAGCCACCCAAGGCCATGTCCATTCTGGCCCAACTCTGGACTTCATTGCAACACAGATATTCGCATGAGATTACGCAAAGCAAGAGGAGCACGATGGAGTGCTAGTGACAAAACATTAGCACTGTCGCTATTACATGCAAGTCCTAAGGCCTACAAAATTACCAGCAAACCATTTACATTGACGTCAGTGTCAACGCTGCGAAAACCTATGCACTATATTACCTGGGCCTGAACGAAAACATTCTGGAGGCGTTGCAAATGAAACTAGCTGCATTTTCATGAAACAGCCATGTTTGCGTCGTCACATATGACGAGATGTCACTTGGGTAAAATGTATCGTAAGGAAGACCACGCAACGGATCTGGAGGATTTGGGATGCATGGGGAGAACCCAGTATGTCGCAAACTATGGGACAGTGTTGGTGGCGCCAACAAGCTGTGGGATACTTTTATCCAGTGGAGCAGTCAGCGACAACACTCTAAACTCCCTTATGCATATGTGTTTGGACAGTTTGATGCAAATTGGGTGAGACAACATATGAACTTGAGGGAGTTTTGGGAGCCAGTGTAGATAACCCTTTCTTTTTTCAACATGACAAGGTGTTACTCATGTATGCCCCACCTCATTTGCTAAATAATGTACGAAACAATCTGACGAAAACAGGGTTTGCGAAAGAAACAGCCCTCTTTCTGGAATGCATGGACCGGCTCTTCAATTGCCTCAACAGCGAAACCTTGCACAGCACCCAGCTTATGAGGCATGCGTTGTAAGAAACGTCTGTTCAATAGGGGTTTCTCCATTCAACCATCGACTGACTATTATCACTAAAGTGTGTAACTGCCTTGGTTATCAGGGTGGTTGTTAGCTATCAGGATGGTTGATGACTATTCGAAGCATTCTGCTCTTCAGGGATGACATTCGCGACAATACGCCGTTCGTTCAGCGCCTCGCCCTACGATCTGCCGATCGCGCCCTACTTACCATTCCGCGCCACAACCTCGAGCATTACGGCCGCCGTTCATTGTCTCGCGCTGGGCCGACTGTATGGAACGCGCTGCCGGAAGACCTGCGTCTGACCGGGTGCATGGACACATTTAAAGCTCGTCTTGAGACTTATTATTTCAAACTTGTTTTTAATGTTTAGTTCTATATACCACTCATATCATAGTATTTGTTATTACCATTATTCTTAATTGTCTACTATTATACTGGTTTATTAGTTATGTATTTATTAATGAATAATTATATTATTTAATTATTTATTATTTTTATTATTTGTTAACAAATAATTAGTTAATTAATGAATTACTCATTAATGATTTCCTTTATTCATTATAAATTCAGACAATGTCTCATTGTATGTATGCTTTTGGATGCGCATTGATAGTTTTAGATTATCGTTGCTTAGTACATTAAAAAAAAAGTGTAAGCCTTTTTATACGTTTAATTTTATTATCACGTTTTAGTACATGTTATATAGATGACGGGTCACTAGTGGATATTGTCCATTTCGATTTTAAGAAAGCTTTCGATAAAGTACCACATCAAATATTGGTAGTTAAACAAAAAGCCCATTGCATAGGAAATGATGCAACCAACTGGATAGAAAAGTGGTTTACACACATAATAAGACAAAGAGTAATAGTAGATGATGGTATTTCAAACTGGAAATCTGTTTTGAGTGGGGCACCACAGGGATCAGTATTAGGTCCTATACTGTTTTTAATATATATTAATTATTTGGAAGATGACATACGTAGCAAAGTATTTAAATTTGCAAAATACACAAAAGTAATCAGAAAGGTTACTAATGATATAGATAAACAAAGTTGACAGGATGATCTAGATAAATTAGTTAAATGATCAGAAAAATGGCAAATTTTATTCAATTTGGGGAAGTGCAAATGCATACACGTAGGACATGGAAACATGGACGAAGAATATAAAATGGGGGACGCTGTACTAGGTAGAACCACACATGAAAAGGACTTAGGTGTAACATTTAGTGCTGATATGAAAGTTTCAGAGCAATGTGGGATTGCGGCTTCGACAGGAAATAAAATAATTATAGGGCTAATTAGGAGTATAAGGAGAACTATCATGTATAAGGATAAACAGTTAATTGCAACCGTGTACAAAGTAATAGTTAGACCACATTTGGAATATTGTATTCGAACATGGAGGCCATATCGTAAGAAGGACATATACAAGCTAGAAGGAATACAACGAAGAGCAACTAAAAAGATTCCAGAATTGAGAGACCTTAGTTATGAAAGCCGCTTATTAAAGTGTGGTTTGACAACACTAAAGACCACGAGACTAAGAGGAGACCAAATAGAAGTGTTTAAAATAGTGAACGGTTATGAGGATGTTGATAGGGATATGTTCTTCAAACTTAAAGAAGGCAGTAGAACCATAGGACACAAAGCAGCATTAGTTAAGGAACAGTGTAGGTTGGACAAGATCAATTACTCTTTCTCAAAGAGGATGATAAATGAATGGAAGAAACAGCCAAATGATTGTGTTAATGTTAGTAGTGTGAATATGTTTAAAAATAAAATTGATAGATATCTGATAGGGTGGGCTACACGTAGATGATATAATTGTTCGACTCTCGATAAGCCAATGGCTTCCTTTTCCATATGCCATCTAGAACTTACTGTTTGGGATGTTAATCTTGTTAAATCTTGTTAAATATTGCAGGGTACATGGACATTTCACTTCACTTAATGTTTGACCGAACATTAAATAATGTATTGGATTGTCTGGTGATTTAAAAAAAAATACAATCACAAGTTGCACAAACGAGCTAGTATGTTTCCAATGGATACTAAATAAGTTTGGTTATTCGCAAAATGGATTTGAAATGAGACACATTGAGGAGGGACCTTTAATATTAACATACTTGCAATACTGTAATTTGATATGAAAAAACATATTCCCCAATGCTGAATAAGATTTGGACGTTGTAAAATAACGCAATAAGAATCATCAGTAACCATGATTTGCCCTCACAGATCCTCTGTTTAAAAACGATATGCAACTGTGTCTGAATATGTCCACACAACACAGCATATGGAATATTTTTAATAAAGTACATGTTGAAATTCAAATAGGGAGTGCAGTGCATACATTACTCATCAAACGTGAACCAACATACATAACTTTGCAATTAAATATACAGAGCCCTCGTTCTGGACTTCCATACTAAAATACACATACAATTCCAATTCAAACACAAATCAAGACCACACCTGTTTTTAAGTTACAGCAACTAGACATAACA